>JABWIB010007376.1:0-10139 GCA_016617825.1 Platyplectrum ornatum
ACCAGCGTTAAGGTTACACTGGACCAGATTCATACTTTAGGCACTACTGTCAGGCATAATTCTTAGAAGCGGTCTTGCGCACTGCAGATGTTAGAGTGTGGAATTCCTAGTGTATGCTCTTCATTTGGGGGGATTTGTGCGCTCAGAAGTCGAACAAACCACCGATTCTGTACAGGCCACTTAAGACAGGGGTATAGCTGCTATACCCCTGCAATCCCTGCACAAGAGAGGGGAGTTCATTCACCTTTCCCACAGATCTGCACAGGATTGCGTTCTCGCGTAGACATGGATCCGGTTTAAGAAGAGGAATCTTGACATAACTGGAGAAGGTTTCAACTGGGTTTGCAGGAAAAATCCTTCTGCAAATATCAAGGTTCTGTCCTGTAGGTTTGTACTTTTATACAAGTCATCAGAGGTTGATAAAATAGAAACTGGCACACTATGGCCTAAATGTACTAAATTGTGGGATTGAAAAGGTGGAGATGTTGGCCATAGCAACCACTCCACGGACTTGTAATCTAACAGACTATCTAGATCAATGGTTGAAGTGGAAATNTAGAAGTGGGGGTATGGACATTCACATTCATATGAAACCAGTAACTATAACAGAAGATTAAGATTTGTAGTTTTTCCAATTACATCAGTGGGAGAAGTTCCGCTATGGCATACCCCTGTATATACCCCAACTTTGAGCCATGATCTAGATGCTAAAGATTGCCAGCAACCAGGGATAGCATCACTAATCATTTCCAGTATTAACCACAGGTTAACTCACATGGTCATCCTGGGACCCTCCACAAACCTAGGAGCTCCCACCAAAAAAGGGCAGATTCTAGGAGTTGATTACATAGATGCTGGCCATGTTGTTAAGATGGCAAGACTATGAGAGCCCTGTAGAATCAAATCTGTCTTCTGTAAATGACTTGATGTACCATATACAGCCTTATACAGATTTAGCCCTACAGGGCTCCCTTGGAAGCCCTGTTATCCCAAGTATGATGCATCTGCTAAAAGCTCATCTATAAGATAATAAGACTTGATTTACCTATAAAGAACAGAGTAATTCATGCAGCTGGTAACATGGACTCCCTCAGCACCGCATCTTACATCAAACATAATGAATTCTTCCTAAATGTACCATAAAAGACAATTTCCACAGCTTGATATTAGTTTACNGCACATTCAGTCACGGCAATAGATCCGAAGATGGATAACTAAGATGTAGGAAAGGAAACGTGTGTTATATAAGGTGATACTGGTGGTGTAANTAGTCCAAGTGTGTATTCAGGGGTAGCAAGTCCTGCCAACTTTCCAGTAGATCAGTAAGATGCAAAACCCAGAAGGGGACAGTCAGCATATGTAAGAGACGTGTCATACTTACAGCTCTCCTGATCTGCTTATCTTTCCCTAGANAGTGGAAGCCACTAGTCAGACTGTGTATTGTCCACTATGATGTTCGGCTTCTCACGAGGTGGGGAAGATTTCGTCACAAAACTGGTCAAAGCTTTCTCCTGCAACAATTTAAAATAGTCAATCATTTTATGTCAAGGATAAAAAAAAAAATATATAGCAGTATAATAAATGTATACTTCTACAATATCTATTACCAGGGTAAGGCACCCTCTGTAGCTGCGTACTACTGTAGGTATTGAAGGTACAGTCAGGGCAGCCGAGAGGGGGNAAAAGGAGGTGGCACTAATTACTCGGACCAGGGCTGACAGGGGGCCCTGGATTTGAGAATGATGTTGCATGAGTCTTCTTAAACCTGCAATGTTTTATTAACCCTCTCTCTGCTGAGCTGACCATGCATTAAAGAGAGTCTGACCTCAAGGGTTAATGAACCACCATGAGTTCCAACTTTATCTACTTCCGTCCATGCACCCATCATGATTTTGTTGCCATACATTACCCATCTTACCCAACAGTGTTTGAGGAGTAATCTGGGGAAGCTGCAAAATGATATTGTTTAATATATATTGTATATATTGTGACAATGATTTACCTCAACTAATTGATGCCAATGTTCAATTGGTTTTCTAGGATTTGCCAGCATTTCATTCCAGTGTTCTCTACCGGGCATATCGGCATCGCTTCCCACACGACACATTCCAATGACTTCATTGTGACCTATACTGTACAAACACAATTAAACATGTATATTTAATCCCATGTGTATTATAGAAAAANCATCATTGTTATCTTTTATTATTTAATTAGATATAACTGTGCTGTCCTAGGCCACAGAAACCAATAGTCTCCAGGCTGCTCCATTCTCAGGGAAACCCGACACCATCTTCTTATTCAGGGTCACTCCGCAGGGAATGAGAGGGTGAGACCAGGCCCCAACACGGCAGACCCCTGGCCTATATATGCTAACACAGTGAACCCCGGACATCACCTCACTGGGGACAGTGAACGCCAGCGTCACACCACTGAGGAAATCAAAACCTTGCAAGAACCCCCTGACAACCCAGTATCACCCCCAGTCAATTTTGAACTTGATATTATATGGGTTATGGGGGCACATATATATATGAGGGGGTGAACAAATAAACAATAANGTTTTGATCAATTCTACATTACAACATGCAATATAAACAGTATTTGAAGAATAACTATCTGTTAGTCAACAGTTTGGAAGCTTGAAAATAACAGGACACCAAGTGGACATCTGGGGGTCTTGTTATAATAAGTACAAACCCATGTAACCTTTTAAACACATATTCTCTATATACTTTAAACTGTTTAGACTTGGACTAGGAACCATTACCTCTTAACTCTATAGTTAACCTCTTAACACTCTATACTTTCTCTATAGTCTATCAGATTTTTCCTTCCTGCAATTCTGCATGGTTTTGACCAAGTGTAACTTTCCACCTGCTTTCCTCCTATTGTTCATCTCTGGATCCAATATTTGGTTAGATGACTGTGAAGAGTCCCTGAATAATTCTCACATATTCAGGGACATTTTGTAAGTGCGGAGAGAAGGTAATAGCTTAGTAACTAAAGAAGATGTTCAAGGAATCAAAATTAAATGTACAGTGAGTGAAATAAAATCTTGGTAGCTTCCATGTTGAGTTCCATGTCTCAATTTTAGGGGGTATTGGTGAAGAACTGAATGTGTGTGTAGGAAACAGACGTTATAGCCCAAAAGTCATCCTTATTAACATGTTGTGTTGGGTTCAGAAGACAGATGTCAGTGATTCTTACCAATCATAATCCATAACTGCAATCGTGAGGCTCACATGGTCGATATTTTCGTTGGGAATGTCAAACACAAGAGCCTCATTATAGGTTGGGTTCAGTGTATTCTTTTTTATGGATGTCTTCCGTTTTTTCAGCCTCCGACCCTCACAGATGAGCGATGCTTTCACATATGGATCTGACAGAGGCAGAAAACAAAGTCTTAAAACAAACACTGAGCAAAAACATAAGGTCATGTACGTAACTTGTATCCCTACTAGAGCCAACGTTTTATTTTTAGCAACTTAGCAATTGAAACCATGAATTGTTGAGTAGTAAACTGATTTTATAAACCTAAGGAATTATTAATGTTTATAAAAGAGAGAGTAATTGGAGAGGAAGGAGGAGCAGAGAAACAAAGATAGAAAGAGAGATGAGGGAAGAGAGAGGGGATGAAAGAGAGATGATGGAAGAGAGAGGGGATGAAAGAGAGGTGAGGGAAGAGAGAGGGGATGAAAGAGAGATGAGGGAAGAGAGAGGGGATGAAAGTGAGATGAGGGAAGAGAGAGAGAATGAAAGAGAGAAGAGGGAAGAGAGAGGGGATGAAAGAGAGATGAGGGAAGAGAGAGGGGATGAAAGAGAGATGAGGGAAGAGAGAGGGGATGAAAGAGAGACAAGGGAAGAAAGAGGGGATGAAAGAGAGACGAGGGAAGAGAGAGGGGATGAAAGAGAGAAGAGGGAAGAGAGAGGGGATGAAAGAGAGATGAGGGAAGAGAGAGAGGATGAAAGAGAGATAAGGGAAGAGAGAGGGGATGAAAGAGAGATGAGGGAAGAGAGAGGGGATGAAAGTGAGATGAGGGAAAAGAGATGAGGGAAGAGAGAGGGGATGAAAGAGGACGAGGGAAAGGAAAGAGGATGAAAAAGAGATGAAGGAAGAGAGAGGGGATGAAAAAGAGATGAGGGAAGAGAGAGGGGATGAAAAAGAGATGAGGGAAGAGAGAGGGGATGAAAGAGAGATGAGGGAAGAGAGAGGGGATGAAAGAGAGATGAGGGAAGAGAGAGGGGATGAAGGAGAGATGAGGGAAGAGAAAGGCGTTGAAAGAGAGCGAGAGAGCAGAGAAACAGATATATAGATAGAAAGAGGCAGAGAAAAATAGATAAAAAGGAAAAAAAAACAAAAGAAAGAAAGAAAGAGAGAGAGAGAGAGAGAGGGAGAGAGAAATAAGAAAAGGGCAAGAGAAATGTTTTTTTTGTATGCTCTCACGTTCTCATCTTTCTCCTTGATTAACAATATGGTTTCACTCCACTCCAGCTTTTAATCTGAGAAATGATTCTTTCCTCCAGCATTAATCTTCCCTCTCACTATTGAAATAATCATAAAATGGCAGCCACTACATTACTATAGTCTATATCAATTAAATCACATCCCTTCCTCCCCTTCCAATCAGTAAGCAGGCTATCAGTAACTACGTTGGCCTTACCGGAAAGCAAATGATGTGATTTCTAATTAAAAGTAACCTTTCCGAGCACTAGACTTATTTAATTTGAATCACAAGGTTTATATAGTGATGTAAAACAATCATAGACATGGAATAAGCATTAATTATACATTACAAATCAGTAATCATCTCTTGGTCTACATGGCTAGAATCAGGGTAGGGACATATCTGCCTTAGCGACATTTAATTATGATCATAAATANATACATTAGATTCCTGACACGTACTGAAATATATACAATTCAGGCAGAATATAGTTAAGGAATGTAAAAAAATAACCTTTATACACATTTAAACTACTAAATAAGTAATTGCAAATAAACTGAAATAAAACTGTGATAATGTAAGGAATCTGGAAACAAAATATGCAAAATAATCCCTTGGTCAGTCATGATAGTGGAAGTAATATCTTTCTTCAGAGAGAGAAAATAAATGATTTATCACTGCTGAGTTTACTCCTTTCCTCCAATGTTTTTTCCTGATTCATCCAATGCTATGTTACGATTATTGAATACATTAGAACTTGAATTATGAATAATGAAAATAATTTATAGCATAAATCCCATCTTGCTTCTGATCTCGACATAGAACATCCAAAGGATGATGTCTGGTCAAGGGCGTCTCTAATGGACTGAATTCTCAGGAATGATTGATTGATCGCTCTTATGCAAGCCATTTTCACTAGCAGAGGAAGAGAACCCTGTAGATATTATTTTGCACACTATACAGGGCAGGAGCGTTCATTTGGCGACCACCAATAGCGGGCGGTAGGGTGGCTGGGTCGGTGGGTGCCACAGATCAAAAATCAATAAACAAAACATAATACTGTGGACTGTTTTAAAATGACCCCCACCCTCCCCTAATACTCACAGTATTTGTTAATATAGGCCCTAGAGTGCTGAAGGTTGCCGTCTATTACAAGGAATTTAAACATCGTTATTTTATTAAAAGAAAAATAACTAACTGCATATTTACTAAATGCTCATTTCTAATACAACATATAAGAAAACTGATTAATGCATAGCTTATCATGGCAGAATTTCTTGCTGNTTGCTATAGACATTACACTTGTTCTAGCAGGCTACCTATCCTCCAGAATGTCATCCCTGATTAATCCTATTAATAGTGACAGCTACCCCCATCAGCTGCATCAGTCACCTGACACGGGGAAATGAAATATGAGGCTACCAATAAACATTTTGCAGGTTTAATATGATGGTGGGCCCCATTAACCCCTCGCTGCAATTCTTCACAGGTTGTAAATTCCATGTTCCACAGATTTTATAGTCTGTACATGATTCTGGAAACGCAGTGACATCAATTTATTTGCATGGGGGATGGTTATCCGTGTGGAAAATTTAATATTGGGGTATTCTAAACATCAAACTTCCTTCCCATCCATTGTCCGCTTTTTGTTAATAATGTCTCCCAGTGACACTTGAAAATACCCCCACATGTCCATATACTCTACATAGTCCTATCTAATTTCAGTGTAATAAACCTATGCCCCCATTTAATTCCCACAAAGTTGTCCATGTCTTTATTTCTTGAGTGTAGGACTTAGAGACAAAGTCATTGGTAGTTTATGGCCTATGGATCCTGTATATTATACTATTTTCACCTTGTATGGCCATTGCGTGAAGAGATTTGCATCCACCAGTAATTATATTTGCCGCATAAAATATTGTATTGTAATGTTCTATTATGAACTAGAGCTCGAAGTGGGTATTTAGAAATAGAGGTATTGAGGAGGCAGGAACATTTCTCACAACATCACAAGCCCATAGTGGGGCTGTTCTTATACCAGGAGATAGAGCTTAGCGAGGAACAAAGTACCNGTACACTATAACGGTGTATACCGGCCCACTTCAAGCAACTACCTAAAAGCTAAGGAGATCAATTTAAATACCCAAATTTTATCAAGGCTTTTAACTTATTGCTACAAATTAGCTAATCTACTTTATTTGTTGGTCAGTTGGCAACAATTAAAACATTTATAAAGGATAGAAGCCTGAGCTCATCTGTTTATTACCCTCACTACAGTCGAACTTGGCATACTTTGAAGGCCATACAAAGAGATGGAGAAGTGAGGCCAAGATGTCTTTATACATAAAGGTCTGCTGCTATCTGGCATACATGCACAGAATAAAAAAATGCACATTTTTTTTTAATCAATAACACAGACTAACTCACCCGAGAAGCCGGTCAGGTCCATTGCCTTTAGATTCGTAGCTTTGATGATGGTGACTGTAAGGCGGCCGGCAGTCGGTAGGTAACACAGCGAGAAATTTATTTCACCCAAGTCAGCTTTCTCCTTAAATGCAAAACAGTTTTTGAGTGTTTCCTGTTTTTACAGCAATATTACTCTCAGAAGAGAAGCAATTACAACGATTCTGCAATTATACCAATTAAAGGGAGATCCTGCGCACAAGGTAAAGACTCTTCACCAGGTGGTTTGGCTGCTCAATCAACTTAATCGAGCAACCTACACTAAGTGGGCCTTTNCCTGTGTTTTATGTAAGAACGATATTCCACTAAACCTTGATCCATTCAGACACACAGATTCTTGCGCATATATAATAATACCATATTTTTCAAGCTCTTTCTTGACATTCGTAAAAGTAAAAATACAATAAATTCCAGTAAAATTATTGCATTTGACAACACTTATTCAAACCTCAAGACATATGACGTCACTTCTTTACATTACCNATGATATTCAACTTACACAATTAGTCAGGATAAGGGGGGATTCTGAATGGTGTGTCATGGAGTCGTCTATCATGATTAAAGAAGGTTGAAGAATAAACACATTTGAAGAGCAATGTACAACCATGTGCATGTTTTGGAAAACCCAAATGACTTTCTTTTCATTACCGTCATAATTACACCAAGTGCTAGGTATAGGCAACCATAAGCCTGACGCATATGCGCATGTGTTTTTCCATTACATATGGTGTGTTAGTTGCAGTAATATTGTGCTTTGAAGTGTCAGAATTAGCATTTACTCAGTTTTACCNAGTGCTTATGAATTGCATCATTTGGCTTATGCGTGTTTCATGGCTATACTGAGACATCTCCTATGTCTAACCATTGCATAATTTGGCCATTGTGTGTTCATTATGGCAATGATTGAATTAAATATCTGGTTATTGCATTTTTTACAGTGATGTAAGAAAGTATGACCATTTTATTATTGCCAACCCATAATGCATGTTGCTGGGCAACCACCCTATATTTTTTTAATTCTTATTTTCCGTGATGGATCATAAGAACATAGAAGTATAGACATATCTATCCCCATGATAAGTCTTCGCTTTCTTGGAGATCTAAGAACACAAGAAGTCCTTCTTGAAAGGACATAGGCNTAAATTCACTAAGCGGGGAGTTTGCTGGGGAATTGAAAATTNGGGATGTTGGCCATAGCAACCAGTCAGATTCAAGCTCTCAGTTTCATTTTACATACTGGAGAATGTGATCTCGAAACTGATCCCCACTTTTTAATTCCTCTGCAAACTCCCCGCTTGAATTGAGGCCATGGGGTATATTTACTAAGCAGTGAGCTCTGAAAGTGGGGATGTTGCCCATAGCAAACAATCAGATTCAAGCTCTCAGTTTCATTTTACACTCTGGAGAATGTGAACTTGAATCTGATTGGTTGCCATGGGCAACATCCNCTCTTTTTAATCTCACTGCAATCTTTCCGCTTAGTAAATGTACCCCATGGTCTCTGAAATATCAGTACCATTTTCTACACCAGNGCACAAACAGTGGGGCAAGATGCTGGCATGTCGACGTGGAAAAGAAGGGTCCTGTCAAGGAAATGGTTAGTACATTGACTCAATCATTATCATGCTAGGCATACCAGGGTCCATACTGGATAAACAATGGAGATGATAGGACTACAGCCCCAGGTCNACACATACACCTAATCTTCAGGAAGTCCATGATGATGAATGTCAGTGACTGACGTCTTTCTCCTCCAAACCTACACAGGGAAACCTACACAGCTAGTCTACTTCAGTTTAGTAAACCAAATAGTCATTCCTTGGCATGTAAGATACACTGTTGTCACTATTGTAAAAGAACATACATTGGATTTNTTTTGTTGTTTTCCCTGTCTGTAGCCAGTGTTTTTGTCTGCGTTCAGCTATGTACCAATTCCAACCTGATAAATATGTATGGCTCGTCAGAGCCAGTCATCTGTGGTGCTACAAATCCATTTGTAATGAGAAATAAAAGCCGCAGAACAGTCTAGTCTCACCAGGCACTCACTGGCAACAAAATTTCAGCACATAAAAAGAAACACTAAACCATAAAAAATATCTAAGGCAACACACCAATGCTAATGCACACGCACTCGCGCCTTCACAAGCCCAAGAGAGACAATAGTCCAGGCCAATTTTCTGCTAATGAAAAAGCTTATCAATTTTACTTTATAACACCGAGAGGAGAGGGGGGGTAGGAGCGGAATGAAAAACGGAAAACACAAATTGAAAGAGGTTAAGGTCAAAAGATATAATTGTACAGCAGCCAAGAAAGCTAAAGCAATTGACTAATTTACTACTGTGGGGAACGAAGGTAATTACGCTATAAAGTCCCTGAGTAAAAGCTGGAGCACAAACATGAGCATACAAAGCCGTCTCCTTGATATTTTTCAAAGCAGTGATTTGGAAACCGGAGATCAGTTCTCGGTGTGTGTGCATACACTATATATAGAGTTATTTAGCAAAAGACCAGTTTTCAGATCTAATAATAACAGGTGAAAGGTGGAAACCATATGTGTGTTCACACTTTGCATTCCCAGGACTATGACTTCACCTTCGTAACTGACCAAAACTCTGTCCATTTCAGGGCAGTGTCATGGAAGGGCATTGTAAATATTACTATATCTCTGGAACAGATAACTTGTGTGAATATGCAAAAACATTCTTTGATATGGATCAGCAATTATTTTGCATTTCAGACTGTTATTGAATTATATAGCTGATGGCAGTTTCTGTCAATGCATGAGACTTGGTTACATGCTAGAGCAGCGGTTCCCAGGCTCCCTGCGGTGGCGCAATGCTCTCATTGGGGTGCCAAGGAATGTTTTTTACAACATGGGGCACATTGCTAGAGTTACTTAGAGGAATTTTTAGAAAGATTTCTGCTATGTCTAATAAACTTTATACCATATACGTAAACTCCAGTCCAAACTTAGAGCCTTGTCAAGGACCTGGCAAGGCACACATCACTACGCAGAGAGGGACAGGGTCAAGATAATGTGATCTATGAGAAATCATATCATCATGCGTAATCATGTTGTTTTTTTACAGCTGAGAAATTTAGTAGGCCTTAGTTTAGCTGGCCACACACTAGGGCGATTATTGGCCAGATCCTACAATTATTGACGATCATGTTAAATATTGCTGTAGTGTGTTGTAAAGATCAATTACTGAAACCTTAGATTATAAT
>JABWIB010007377.1:4329-21537 GCA_016617825.1 Platyplectrum ornatum
TGTCCTGTATGATGTCAATGTGTTATCCCATTTTTTTGAGGTGAAATTTGGCATCTCGGCTTATATTCGGGTCGGCTTATACTCGAGTATATACGGTAATATAAATATAAGCCAAAAAGCTGTTAAATAGGGAACTTAGGTGTACCCTAGGGAAATTGAAAAATAAAAAGCAAACTAGAAACAGCACTGGTGGCAAATAATTAGGTGGATAGCAATGGCAAAAAACATAGTAAAAGATCCCCGGAGTTTGAATAAAGGTAAAATAAATTATTTTTACTAAACAATAAACAGAAAAATAACACTACAACCAAGAAATAATATAAATGAACATTAGAATAATAAAATCTATGCAATCTTAATCAGACCTAAAGTCATTAAGTTTGTATAAAGATTTTTTCAGCATACCGGTATACCAAGGTCCATTGAAGATAATGGTGCACGATATATAATTCTGTAATTTCCAATTGAGGATAGGTAAATAGATGATGCTTAAATTGGTGGGCTGGAATGTAGAAGTAGATCCAGATCACAGATGAAAGTTAGGACTGTGGAATCTTTAGAAGGGCTTTCAGACGCTGGTGCTCCGTCCGCCTTAGTGGGCCGAGCCAGGGGATGGTAGCTCCTCCAAACGAGTGTAGTCCAAATAGATTTCCAAGAGAAAGTGACCAGCCAATACCATAAAACACTTTCAAATTATATCCAATGTATGAGTTTGGGAAAGGTATGACGAAGATTCGGCAGTCGGCAGTGTGTAAAAGCCTAGGTCCGATTAGAGCATAAAACAAACACTATACTGCAACGCGTTTCATGCCTCTCTACACTTTTTCAAGCAGAGATATTCAATAGAGGACATGATTGCATTTAAATAGAGGAAGTAGTACATTTTAATTAACAACGGCTGAGTGGTAAAACTTAAAAACCTAAACAAAGAAAGTGACGGCGGATAAGAGCCACATGGCCCATTCAGTCTGCCCCATTGTGTATCTAAAACTATACCAACCCAAATTTATTCTCTATTTTGTTTGAGACTCAGAATACCCTTATATTTATCCCAAGTATGCTTAAACTGTTCTGTAGAGGCTGATGGGAGGCTATTCCACTTATCAACTACCCTTTCAGTTAAGTAATTCTTTTGCACATTTCCCCACATGTTAGAATGTGTTACTGAAATGGTTAACTTGTGTAAAAGCCGACACGCTATCAATAATGGCAACTTTTGCATCAACCAGAGAGTATCAGAGCTAATGCTCCTGGTTGTTACAAATGTAGCTCTTTAATGACAGTGTGCCAGCTTTTACAGGAACTACTGCAGTGTCATAATTACATTCAATAATGAAAAAGCCATTGCACAGATTTTTCATTCATAAATGTAGTTACTACGAGAATGTGCATAGTGTTAAAGTGTTACAACTTCATTCAGCGTGACTGCTGAATGCATAAATGAAGCGGTTACACTAAACACTATACACACTCACGTAGTAACTACATTTATGAATGAAAAAGCTGTGCAACTCACCGGCCACATGTAAATCCCTCACTCAGTAAAGATGACACACTGGCAGTCCGTTACCACAGCAACAGTATACACTGCTGACCGAAAGGTGGTGGATAAGCAGTGCACCACTGGCATCCTCAGACCACAGAGAAACACACAGCAACCCAAGAGGTACACCCTTTGATAATGTCCAGCTAAGCTTTCGTCGAGACCTTTAGGTTTTAAGGCAAGAACATTCCAACATGTACATTAGACTACTGAACATCTATTGCCATTTTAAAAAATCCTCTTTATAAGAGGCAGTGTCAAAATTATAAAAACATTTTTGTTGTGGTATTACATACTTGCATATATTGAAGTGTCCACATTTATTTGAGACCACTGATTTTTGTCCCCATAGGCCTGTCTCCTTCATCTCAAGTGTTTTAAGGCAACTGGGGGCTAGCATCTCTTTTAAACTCCTAGATTTCCTGAATATAGCACATGGTTTTTCTAGAATGATATACTCTATTATGGGGTCCATACATAGAATATTCCAGTGTTTTTCTTTTTTTTATCCAATCTGTTATACCTGGTTATGAAGGAGAGAGGGGACTTGTTTTTATACTTCAAGAGGTTATATCTTTCAATAAGGTATAAGTTTATCGGGATATCCCATTCTCTAAATCTACAGTATCTGCATACAGATGTAGTAGACTGTTACAGTTTTAGTTTTCACACAGTTACATTTAACATTGAAAAATTGGTAAAATGGGATTATTTTAGTTCCAGTGTTTAAGTTGGAATACCCCGTTCACAAAGAAGTCTATTACCCGGTAATTCAGTCAACTTCCCGGGTTGTGTGCACAATGTGAACGGCGCTAAAATATCTCCTTCCCAGATGATGATAATATCATCTATGTATATTCGGTAAAATTTAATATGCTCATAAAAAGGATTGTTGTTAAAATATATTTGTCCTATGAATCGCCCATAAATAGATTAGCGACACTGATCTCAAAAATTTTGCCCATAGCAATGCCCATCCCGGGGTCCTTGCTAAGACTTTCTGATTGCCTTAAGTCCATTCTGATGCGGTATAGCTGCACATCCACCTTCCATTCAAAATTCTTAATGACTTGTAGAACTGAAGTTGTATCTTTAAGATAGGAAGGTAATTGTAGATACTTACTCAGAAATATGGAATGTGAGGGACCCTATCCACACCGCAATGGGTCTACCCAGGGGTCTATTAATGTTTTAAGGATTTTGGGGTGGTAATAGAAGGTGGGAAGAACAGGATTATTATAATTATACTATAATTAGTACAAATTGATATTCATCCTTATTGATTACTTCAAGCCTTAATGTGTTAAAAGGGGTCTCAATTTAGAAAAGGGGTCCTTTTTACATAGTCTATAGCCACTGTTCTCAAACTGTGGGTCGGGACCCCAAAGTGGGTCGCACCTACATCTGCATGGGGTCGCGACTTCCTCAGAGAGACCATCGCCTAGCTGCAGGCCCAGCACTACGAGACTGGAAGTGCCACTGTGATACTGGACTGTTGCACTGAACCAGTTCCCTCATTCATTTGTCACATAGGATTGCCAATTGTCACAATGCACAAATAATGCAATGTCCAAAGGGTTAAAGGGGAACTTTCAGACCCTTTTAAACAAATACTTTTAGCTGTTTAAAATGATAATCTGATGTCTTGGTGTGATTTATAAATATATACGGGTATTGTTCTGTGGTAACTTGCTGGGGTTGTGTAGAAATACAATTTTGTCAAAATAGTTTGAGAACCCCTGGTCTATAGGACAAGGATCATTATCTCCCAATAGCCTCTTAGGCCTAAATTTACTAAGCAGGGAGATTGCAGGGAGATTGAAAAGTCGGTATGTTTCCCATAGCAACCAATCAGATTCTCCAGTATGTAAAATGTAACTTTGACTCCAGAGGATAATACTTCCATGGACACTTCAATTTAGATTTAATTATGACTTCCTCATAGTTCCTTTTAATGGCATTTTCTGTTCTGAAGAAGTGACGCTCTAGAGTTATTTTCCTAATGAATTTGTTTAAATAAATAAACAATTCAAACTTATTAAGCTTAGAAGTTAGTGGGAAGGAAAGGGCATTGCCTAGCAGGGATAGTTCGTTTATGAGTTAATTTATGAGTTTCTTTATGATTGGATAGATTTTACACGCCTTTAGTTTTAGGGTCTAGTTGGGTTGTGTTCTTCTTTTTGATTGTTGTTTTATTGATACCCCCTCTCTATCCTTTTTTAGTGGGGATGCTAAGTGAATATTCTCTTTTAGCAGAGCTTTCTGTTTTTTCCCTGTTTTGGGCAGGGCCAGGGATAAAAAAAAAACATACTCCTCATTCTGTGTTAGTGGAGTATAGCGATATAAGCTGTCTCTGTCTTTTTGTAGCTTCTGGGATTTTATTTATCTCTGACTTGAGTTTAGCTCCCAGATTGTTATCGGATATATTATTACATGCTTATACATCACAATTTTGTGATGTATGCCAGGCACCAGAGGAAGGAAAGGAGGGGTAGAATGGTGCGAAGCAGTAAAGAGATTTCAAAACACATCTTGCTACACAGAAAGCTGTCACCAGGGGCCGTGACTAGCTGGTTGCCTGCTACACACTAGTCTGTCCTCACTGTCAGAAGCCCCAGTTTAAACTTTGCACTCTGGTGGGCTATACTTTGAGATTGTTAAAAGTAATTGGATCAATTAGTCTAATTATTAGTAAGGAATGCTTTTGAATTGTTTTACCAACATTCTGACAAATGGATCCCTGTCATACACTACACAGCAAATTTATCAGTAGATTATTGAATTGTTTTGGCTTCAGTCTTACCATTTGGTAAAATTACTTAATATGATTTGTAGTCAAAATGGCCCCATACATCTTCTGACTTGTTATTTAATCATACAGATGGGTATGGGTTTTGATAACAAAGTAATTAGAAAATATTATAAATGTACAAATAAATAGTCACTTACCCTGTTGAGTTCAGATTTTTAAAAGAAGGTAAGCAAGTAGTCAGATTAGGCTGGGATTGAGATGTAGTTAACTGTGTTCTCTTGTGCTCTGGGACTGGGAAAAAAAATGTTTATTTAAATACATTTTAAAAAGTAGTGTTCTATGAAATATATCTAATGCATATGCTACATTGCCAGACTGAGAAATTCAGTTTTCCCACAAATAGATTACATTTGAGAGATCTGCAATAACTGCAATGCACTTTTATAGAATTTGTATGTTTGCAACATAACCACTTCCACTTGCACAGAATAACTTCCGAAAGTCAGATCTTTAAGGAACCTTAATTTAAGTGCACAGAAAATCACAGAAGTATGGGTGTCTGGCTGGTACACATCTATACTGTATATACTTACTGTATGTACTAAGAAGAAATCCCCACTTTCAACTGAATCTAAGTTTCTATATAAGATGCTGAAACTGTCATTGTGCCAAATAATGATATAATAAGATATTTGCATAGGTATGCAATTGTTGGATACCTAAATATGAATGTACTTTCTCAATGAACCCCTCTCACATTGCTCTGAATATATTAGGAAATGAACAAACAATCAAACATCAGGGAAAAACAAGGAGACAGTGCTGGCAGAAGGTTCTCTATGTACCTCATGGATGATTTCCAAAAATGCCCCCAAATTTACAAAAACTGAGTATTGGGAGTATTGGATGCTAGCCAGTATCTAGTACTCAGACATGAATAAGCAGGAAGAAAGCTGCCAAGGAGAAGAAAACATCAGGTTTAGGTATTATTCCTAAATCTGGATGGTCTGAAAGCAATAATACTTCTGCGCACAACTCGAAAGCCTCACTACCCTATGATTCATATTCAACACAACAGCTAGATTCATCTTCCTCTCTCACTGCTCCTCCTCTGCCTCCCCATTGTGATTTAGAATTATGTTCAAACTCCTCACAACATCCTACAAGCCTCTCACCTTTTCCTCTGCTCCCTACATCTCCTTGCTTATCTCCATCCACACTCTCTCCCCTACCCTCCATTCTACTAGCGACCACCGCCTCACATCCCAACCTACCATAACCTATTAGGCTTTCTAGCACACTTGAATTTTAATGATGATAATAATAATATAATCAGATGTTTGGGAAAAAATAAATATATATATATATATATATATATATATATATCTCAAAGTTGGGCTCTGAAAGAGTTAGGACCACCATAGCAAAAAGGCATTGTTAGTGGCTGGTGGCTAAGCATGTACGTGCACTAACATTTATTTTAATTATAAAGTAGCATAGTTAGTCACTGGCTAATGGCATGAGTGCTGGAGATTATTTTTGTTTATATATATATATATATATATATATATATATATATACATACATATATATACCGTACTTTTACATCGGTACATAAGTTAACCCCAAACTAACCTCTACCTTACAATTAACCTATCCTATCCCATTGTTTGTAAAAAAAAAAAAAAGGAGTGATCTCTATTCCTTTGTTCAAGCCAAAGGGCACCAAAGTGCTTAAAGTTATTATCCAAAATGATTGTGGCACTGCTGAAAGTGCCTAGGAATGCTAGGATTTTTCAACCTATTTCTTATGTTTCTAAGATTTTCTAAGATTCTTATTTTGAACATATGTTTAGTTTTTACCACTTATTTCAGGCCTCAGCCACACTCCACAAGATAAACGACATAACGCGACTTACAATTAGAATAATGCTTTATCCTGTATTTCTTGGTGTTATCAACATTATATAAATAATTCTTGTCTTAATGGGTATATTGGCAGATTTTACACGACCCACAAGTGGAATGTCCTTGTACTCTCATTACTCCCATATTCCTGATTTCCTGTAGTTTGGTAAATCGTAGATTTTAAATTCTTTGCTTTCCTGAACCTAACTTCAGGGTTGTCTGATAATACTGTATTTAGTATTGGATCTACCATCAATACTGGTCAATGTTTTCCAATAATTGCCCTTATCCGCCCACCTTGATTGTTGTGATTTGAATTAAAAGCACATTTACCCTTCACTGGATCATTACTTTTATCTTTTGGTACATAATTAAGCAACCCTTCTCTTTCTCGCTATCTCGCCTTATTACAACATTCTTCTATCGGATCCTTCAGATAATTGCGTTCATTAAACTTAGTTGTAAAAATTTAGAGCATGATGATTAATATTTATCATAGAAACACTTCTTGACTTGACCACCCATCCCAGACCAGTAAAAGGACGATATAATTTTATTGGGTCCGCTTCTGGGGGCTACCCTGGATACAGCTGCGCTCCCAGTTTCCCATATACAGTATATATTGTTGAAAATGGGAGCAAAGACTGTACCCATCGTGGTCTGAAATACACAGGAAATCTAAACGCATGTTCAAGGTAAGAATTTTAGAACATCTTAGAAACTCAACAAATAGAGTGAACAACCATAGTATTCCTAGCCACTTTCAGCAGTGTCACAATGCTTTTAATACAATTAAAAGCGATTGAATGCATACATAGAAACATACGAGGAGGAGACAGAGATAGAAATCTTAGCCAAAGTGAATAATTTTTTTATAACATTACACACTTTCTTTTTTATAAACAATAAGAGAGGATAAGCTAGAGGTAAAGGTTAATTTAGGGTTAACTCATGTACCGATATAAAAATTTAACGTTGTTTAACATTTCAATTACCTAATGGTAATTTTCCTCATGGTGTACAGCAAATCATAAAACAAACAGTATGTGAGACAAACTTTTGTGACTTTTGGAGGGCACCACCAGCAGTATCAACTATACAATGAGTGCCAGTTCCAGGAAGTTACCGTATATACTCGAGTATAAGCCGAGACGAATATAAGCCGAGGTGCCTAATTTCACCTAAAACCTGGGATAATTTATTGACATCATACAGGACAATAACTCGAGTTTAAGCCGAGGGGGGCACTTTCAGCACAAAAAAATGTGATGAAAAACTAGGCTTATACTCAAGTATATACAGTATATATATATATATATATATATATATATATAGAGAGAGAGAGAGAGAGAGAGAGAGAGAGAGAGAGACATTTAACTCCCCTGCAATCTAAATGATTTTCTAAGATAATTAACTTTAAGTATCAGTAATAATTATACATATTCTAAAAAATTGGTATGTTTTAGAAAGCTGAAGTCATAAATATCTAGCTTTAAGTCTGCTTAAATCAGATTACTATAATGTTTTTACAGTATTAGTGAAATAAATTAACCTTCAAATACCTAGAAAACTGTTCATTGTGACATAGTCATCTGAGTCTTCAGATTTGAATTTTTTTTCAAGATCTACAAAAAGAGGACGAGCAGGTTTCTTTGGTTTCGGTCCAAGTATTTCTGCACTTGGTAAAAGTTTTAACTTAGGTTTATTAATGTAAATGTCTTTATTAACAGTACTGTTTATAAATGGTCTTGGGAGAATTGATTTAGTGACTGAAACTGAAGGTTTATTTGCACAAATACCACTCCTGGAGTTGCTTCTGCAAGAGATGCTTTCATGTTTACTTGCATTAGTTGTTGAGGCCACCATTATTTCTGGAGAAGATAATGTTTTAGGTACAGGTCTCTGAAAACAGCAGTCAGAAGTAATCAGAAAATTTGGTTTGGCAGGTATGGCTGGTTTGGCTCCAAGTTTAGGTTTAGAAGGTATTATAGGTTTATCTCTAGTACTTGCTCCAAGGTCTTTTTGAAGTTTAGACTTCAGGTTTTTAAAGTCTTCAGGAGTTGCCTGTAAAATGAAAGGGAAAACTGAAATAGCATTTCACATCACCTAATAAATTGTTTTTGAAAAATATATTTATAAAGGAATATATAATCATTGTGTGATTTTACTGTGCATGATCAGAAACCACACATACACTAGCAGATCTAGCATAAATGACTATACAACCAGAAAAAAACACAAACCCTCCTAAGGCGTCTATGAGGAATTGATTACACACACTTAAGAAGCTGATTCAATTGAATTCGCTCTCTTTACACAGCTTGGGTAAGGAGAGAAATGTGCACATAGAACCACATATAAAAATGTGCTTTTTCCCGTCTACGCTGGCAATTAAATCGGTCCCAAAAAATGGAAATCAAATAGTTAAATATTAACAAAATAAAAGACAGAATTACCAACATTTAAATTATAATATTTAAAAAAATATCCCACTTTCAAATAAAAACTAAAACCTGTTAAGCAGTCCTTGCAGTGACATGGTCACAAAATATTGGTACAGCACAGAGAGGATTTCCCCATGTGTTTTTCAGCTATTGGCACAACGTCTTAGTCTGTAATTCTGGATACAGCCCCTCTTTATATTGAAGTGATCTTAATAATCTACATCAGCAGTAGAAATAAAGGCACCAAAATAGAATACTGCATTTGGGAAAAGTATCATTACAACAACATCATTACAACAAGCTTTGCTACATCATGGAATCTTTTTTGTGTGCTCAAACAACAATATTTTGTAATTTTTGTATGTAATTTATTTATATTTTGTTCTAGTTTACTGATATAATGATATTATTGTATGCACTGAGTCTACCACTAGGTTACATTATATATACTGCCAGGGGCGGATTGGCCGTAGGCCTAACTGAGAAGTTTCCCAGTAGGCTGTTGTCCTAAGGAGGCCACTCACACCCTTCACTTGTGACGGAGAGACCTCCACAGTACAGCACTAACTGCTGGTCCTTAAGCAACTGAGTAGTGCTTAATGATCGGCAGTACTGAGCTGCTTAAGGATCTGTCTGTGCTGTATTGTGGAGGCTTCTCAGTCTCAAGCAAACTTTTAGAGAGAGGCCTCCACAGTCAGGGGTGTAAGAAGAGGATGAAAGAAGAGTTGTTGGTCCGTAACGTGACTCCACCACCAGGCCAGGTTTTCAAAGGGAGCACTCTACATGTGGCCTCTGCCTGGAAGCTGCAGTCCAGACATGCTACAAGATTACAGGTAAGTTCCCCTTTAAAGGGGGTAATATAAAGGGGATGTATAATATAACAGGGGCCAGGGAGAGAGGGATAATATAAGGGGGCAGTGAGGGAGATGTATAATATAAGGGGGGGTCAGGGAGAAAGGGATAATATAAGGGGGATGTATAATATAAGTGGGGCCAGGAAGATAGGGATAATATAAGGAGGCCAGGGAGGGAGATGTATAATATAAGGGGGGATGTATAATATAAGGAGGGTCAGGGAGAAAGGGATAATATAAGGAAGCCAGGGAGAGAGATGTATAATATAAGGGGGGATGTATAATATAAGGGAGGCCAGGGAGAGAGAGATAATATAAAGGGGCAGGAAGGGAGATGTATAATATAATGTAGGCGATTTATAATATATTGGAGACAGGTAGGGGGATGTATTATATAAGGGCGACAGGGAGAGAGGGATAATATAAGAGGGACAGGAAGGGAGAATTATAATATAACATGGTTCCTGAGCACGATTCACAATATGAAAATGGAGTTGATTGTACCTGCAAATAATTAAGTGTGTAATACACTAAACCTGAAACATTTTTCTGGCTTAAGTGGGTAGACAGAGAATGAAAGCACTAGATGAAGCTGATGAATGGGCAGAATACTTTAACCAATCTTTCACTGCAAGACCTAACAGACATACAAAAAGTAGTTAGATCATAATGGGTTATCGTGTCACACTATCTACACAATTTGGTATAAAATGTTGCACTTATACCACCGATAATACTGAGAATCCAAACTAGGTTATTCACAATAAGATGGAAGACATTCGGCAGTTGGAATTTTGTAGGTCACGTAACGTTTCCTTGTCCACAGGGAAGAAGATATAGCAGGTTGGGTCTTTTAGGTGATTGGGCAAAATCATTGTCATCAGCTGTACTAAGGCTCCTTGCCTTAGTACAGCTGATAATTATTATCTTTATGATTAAAGTGTCCGGTGTAAAAAGTATTTAGGCTATTCTGAGATGTAGACATGGGACTTTAAGAAAAAATTTATCACATTTGCAATATACCATTCTATACATTAGAGACAGATACATTGCAAAGTCAGTAATTTGAAACAAGTTGGGAGGTGTTATTGAATATTAGATTGTTATTGTATATGTTACATTTAATGTGCAGAAACCAGATTACCTAGGTAATGTGCACTTTCATGCAATTAGTTTTTTAATGAATGAAGTGAATACAATCAACATAAAGCAACATATGATTTCAACTGTTTCAAAGATTATTACAGTGAGGGAAATTAATTTGCTGCAAACACAGTTTCAAAGATTATTACAGTAAAGGAAGTAGAGTAAGAGTAAGTGCTACAGATACTTGTTGAGGCCCTGGCAGTAGGCCTGGCCTCTGGTTATAGAGCTATTCCTGTGTTTAGTTAGTGCCCAGATAGGATTTCATTTTATGTTTTGTTTGGTAAACTAATAAGATTAGCTATGGTTAGTTATACTAAATTCCTGGACTGGTGTGTGTGTGAAGAGGTGCCTTTTACCCCAGAAAAGGACAACCCCATCCTGAAAGTATCACACCAGTTTTAAAATTAAGTCAAAATGTCTAGGTGAACAAAGGGTCTCGAGCGCATCGCACCATTCTGAATCATAGTGAATGATCGCAACGCTGAAATCGCAATGTTGGTTAGCAATTATCAGTTATGCAATTAATAAAATAGATAAGACATAAGACTAATTATATAGCTTAAAAATGTTAATGCCTGAGTAATTAGCAGAGGGAAGAACACCCACTTGAAGAAAAAAGACATGAGGGCCTAAATTCAAGCAGGGAATTGAAAAGTGAAAGTTGCCCATAGCAACCAATCAGATTCAAGCTCACATTCTCCAATATGTAAAATGAAACTGAGAGATTGAATCTGATTGGTTGCTGTGGGCAACCTCCCCACTTATCAATTCCCCTGCAAACTCCCCACTTAGTGAATTTAGGCCAAGATCTCACAATGACTAGTTAAACTGACAAAGACAGACCCGACTGCATCATCCCTTTTGTTTGCTAGTGTATAAATGTAGCACGCCTGGAGGTTGGAGCCCGTGATGTCCGAACAGACACTATATGTCGATAATGATCTGTTGCTGTTATCAGGATCACATATTTGTTTTACATATTTTATCTTGCTTGAATTTTGATTTTACTTATATTAATTAATTAATTAATTTACTTTTAATTGTGATTGATTCATTGATTAATTGCTGGACTTCTAGGGGTACTGAGCGGCGAGATTGCAGTGAGATTGGAAAGTGGGGATGTTGCCCATCGGCCAATCAGATTCAAGCTCTCTGTTTCATTTTACACACTAGAGAATGCAAACTTGAATCTGATGGGTTGCTATGTGCAACATCCCCACTTTTCAATTTCACTCCAATCTCACCGCTTAGTAAATATATACCCCCTAGTGTCTCCTTTGGGATTTGTCCCAAATAACTGTGTCCTTATACATATGTATTATAACTTGAGTGCACATCCCATTAATGCTTGGGAGTTGAGATAGCTTGTTGTTTTGGACTGTTGTTAGTTTTTTCCTCTCCCCTTTTCCTTATGTATAGATATCAGAATTTATATCAGACAAAATATGAGATAGGGACCAGTGACTCCCATTTACAGACGTGCCAGAACTAGCTTGCAGCTGATGAGAACCTACTATAGAAAGAGAGAGATGGGAATGTAAGAAGCAATAACCCCTTCATAACATGTATCCTGGAATGGGATATTATGTGATCTTTACCCAGCATCACTACAAGGACAACAGTCTACATTATTTCACTTATACCCCTTTTCCACTGGGACTAATGCAGGGTTTTTACCTGGGTCGCTGCAGTGGAAAAGTTGTTTCCCTTTAAAACATAGTAGGTAACAATACCTAGCAGGAAATGTTGTCAACCCAAGTTCACCTTGCAGTGGAGAAGGTGTCTTTTTTTTTTTGATCTGGGATAAATACAGGGTACAAACCCAGGTCTGAAGCTGGATTCTTGGTGGAAAAGAGGTATAAGAAATATATAGTGATACAGAAACTTATGTTGACCTTGGTACATAGAAAACATGCTGCTAATTCATGGTTGCCAACTCTCCCTGAATATCAGGGAGACTCCCTGAAGAATGGGTGATCTCCCTGACTCCCTGAAGTGTTCTCCCTAATGCTCAAAGTCAGTTCAAAAGTATTTGAAGTATGATGACAGAATTCAGAAATTGTGCTTTATTTGTATAAAAAGGTCATTGTTTCTTCTATTTACAGTCTTCACAATAAATACAGTATTAAAAGTGTTAGTTTACTGATAATATAACAATCAATAAATACTGATACAGCCATTTTTGTTTACCTGGCAGCGCTAAACATGCTTATGGGTGGAGCTATTTACAGGACACACCCCTTTGTTTGCATAGGTCACACCCCTTTTGTCCAGAGACTTGCTAGCACTGCCGCAATCTCCCTGATATTCATTTTTAAAAGTTGGCAACCCTGTGCTAATTATCTAATCACAAACAGGTTATAAGATCTGGTTATCCAAAAGAGGAACTTGAATGATGGAACATTAGACTTACTTCTATTAACAATCACACATTGAACACAATAAACCACATCAATTACAAATAACAGTTGTAACAGTACACCAACATATATAGATACCATGTCAGAATAAATATCTGAAAAATAGAACACTGGACGGTAATCTTATGTTTTATATAGACTGAACATTATGGGGTATATTTACTAAGCGGTGAGATTGAAGTGATATTGGAAACTCAATCAGATTTGAGTTCACATTCTCCAGTGTGTAATATCACTGCTTAGTAAATATACCCCTATGTATTCATACCCAAATGCATATAGAAATTCAAAGTTTGACCTAACAAATTTATCATCAGAGAGTAACTGGGTTAATATTAAACAATATTTATGGTTTTTCTTTTGTAAATATAATTTTCCTTTTGTTTGCACTTTTGTTGATTTACCTGCCTTTTTATTATTAAAGATTAAAGGTTATGTTTCAATTTCAAAACCCAGTTACTCTCTGATCATAAATTTGTTTGATCAGAAAATTTGTTTTATCAGAATATATATCCCTTCTATTAAAGACCAGTGTGGGAACTAGGGTTTAAATGTACCATATCCTAAATGTAAAATGTGGAGCAGGGTAACAGAGGCTAATACCCCTTTTCCACTGACAAAAAAACCCGGGTTTATGTACATAGACCCAGGTTCATTTTGGTGGAAAAGGGTCCCAAGAAATTAAACCAGGGTAATGTGACCCATGTTTTTACCTGGGACTAATGGAGGGTTTTTACCCAGGCTGAGCAGCAGTGGAAATGGGGTTTCCCTTTAAAACTCTACTCCATTCAGTGAAAATGGTGTCAACCCAGGTTCACCTTGCAGTGGAAAAGGTCTCTTTTTTTGACCTGGGAAAAATGCAGGGTACAATCCCAGGTCTGAACCTGGGTTCTTGGTGGAAAAGAGGTATTAGTCAGTGTACTGGTTTCGTCACAACTTCCATCAGGGAACCCACGAAAAGAGCACATACAAAGATAAACTAATGCAGTGTAGTACATTATTACAAAATGAATACATTTTGTCCTTTATTGCTTAACCTTTGGACATCATGAAGGAATCAAGTTTCTTCACAGAGGTTTTAAAGGCAGAATAATCTCAACCTCTAGAACCTGGACACACACACAAACATATACAGCACTCAACACTTAACACTTTAGCTTCAGGTAATGTAAATCATTGCTCAAGTTCATATAACAATTCTGGGAGCTCTATATGGAGAGGAAGAGATATGGCTAATTATTGGTTACAGATCTACTGATGCATAGGGAGTGGATTAATAGATATTACCCCCAAAAATCAAGCGCTTGTTTGGGCTCTAGGTTTTCACAGATTTGTCCCAGTTTGCTTTTTCATTAAACGTACTTGTGCTTAATTTGTTTACTCTCAATTACCACCTTAACAATAAACCACAATAAGAGAGTGCAAAAGAAGTAGCGTTGAAGCTATACATTCTGAAATAATAGAAAAATATTAATATCAATGACAGAAATTGTAATGGTATGGTATTGTAATGGTCTAACATTTTCTCTTAAAAGCTATAAAAGGAAAATATAGGTAAATGTTTTGAGCTTATCTTGTCAGGTAGTTGAGTATGCTTCCCATTCACTGACTTTTTGTCAGATTAACAGTACTTCCATTTTATATGATAAACACAATTTATGTATGTGAAATATGAATGTACTTTTTTAAACATTCTTCATTGTTACGCTCCAAGAACAAAAAACTGTGTGTGGGCTGAAAACTGTTAAGTTGTTAACTGTTAAGTGCTTATACCTGCAGTTTACTACTGTACTGCTGTAAAACAAGAGTCTGTCTACTTAGATATGCTTGTCTATTTTAATTGCTTCATTTGTTAACTTTCAAACAATAATACCACAAGAAAACATAATACGACCACTCAATTGAAATGTATAAAAAGTGACACAACTTACCATATCACAGAAGCTGCTTGTCACTATGCTGTAAACTGATGTAAATGAGGAACGAGAAATGTTCCATACAAGATGCAGGAATTGTGTAATCTCTTTTATTTGTGGGCAGGTTCTAAAACAAAAAGGAAGCTGTTACACACTTTCAACATAATTTGTAATTTCAGGAAGTGTGTGGATGCTATCTTAATGTCTGATTGTTTAGTCTAGGCTTTGGTGACGCAAATTTTTAATTTTCCACCTTAAAGGTACACAGTAAAAAATAGCATTTGATTTATATTTAGGATAAAACATGACGGGATAGGGGGATTTTTATGCATGTTTAGATTAAACATTTAAATGACCACCTTTTTAATGTTTTATGGTTTTACTTACTCTAAATCCAGATTTGTCTTTTAGTACTGTAAGGAAAAGTACCCATAGTATATATACATAATACTAGCAAATTATGTATTAATCAATAAAATTTCTAATATACTCGAACTGAAGCTACAGAGGTCTTTACTACAACTTAGTAGTTACTAAGGGGTAGATTTGCTAATAGGCGGTTTTGAAAAAGGTTTAGGCGATTCTTAATCTGTTTTATTTACTAAGCCCAAAACTGCTTTTTATCTTTTCAGGGTGTCGATTTTGAAATTGCTGGCTTAATATTTTAAAATAAAATAAACCACAGAATTTACTCTTCAGCAGTTTGTAAACCCACAATTGAAAGTATTAAATAGCTTGTTTTGACGATTTTGTTAAAATCTCCATTTATTAATGAAAAAGTAAATAAATACATACATACAATAAGTCTTCTGTTGGCATGTTGGAATACCTGTCTTACTTGTCTGGCAAGACCTGCTGACGCTTGTAGCACCACAGATGTGATGGTTACTCAGGGATGATGGTATGGACACAAGTGTTTTAAGGATAAGAGGGTGTCTTCTGGTTCTCTTCTCAACTAACCTCAATGGGACCAACACCACAGCAGGCAGGCAAGAGATCCCCCAACAGTATACAGACAAAGGGACAACAGGAGAAGAACGAGGGCTTGAAGGATACAGTTAAAATTACAGTTACACCAAGGATTGCCCTGGCTAAGAGGATCATTTTCAAACTGTGATATAAATAGAACAATTCACAGCAAATGCATTATAAACTTGCAATGACATTGTTAAAACTGATATATTGATATAATGGCATTTGTANAGGTCATACTTAAATTGATATTAGTTTTATTATTAAGTTTCTGATTTCTTACAATCGTGGTGTTTTGCGGGTTAAACCAAATCCGCAGGTGTCATCTTAAATTGGAAAACATTCCAAGGTAATTGCGAGTTTATATGGGTGCAGTCCAAAATAGAACACAATAACTGCATTGCAATTCATTAAATAAGAAATATTATATGAAGAACAAAACTCCCTCTACTCCCACAATTTCTCATCAACCAGTAACCCAGGTGGAGATTTCCTAATTAAAAGTTAGTTATATTTATGTGTATATAACAGAGGTTCCCCGGACTACCCTATGTATGCCAGCTAAATAGGAGGGATAGCTGGGGGTTTACACCTCCCCCCTTCTACTAAGCAAATGCAACTCTAATAATTAGAGAATACAAACGCTAACAACAATTTCCAAACACAATGCTTCCCTTCACTTTAGCGCTATTCTCCACCAAGCTGTCATTAACATATGGTGATTATAGATCTAAGTAATAATAATCAAAGCAAAATAAACACAGTTAGAAATCGATGCTTATAACCCCACTGGATTTCACAGTCCTCCTGAGGCAACTCCTCAATAGGTGTGGTAAGTCAGAGAGCTCTCTAATGTTCCAATCCTCTTCTGTCTCTTTAACCCCTTCCGACCCTGCGCCGTACATGTACGGCGCGGTCGGAAGGTCCGTAAAACCCTGCGCCATACATGTACGGCGCGGGTTTAACTGTCTCCCCCGCGACATCGCGGGGGGGCAGGATCGGGATGGCAGCTGTCACTGACAGCTGCCATCATAAGGATGCCGGGGGGGTCCCGCCCCCGGCAAAAGCCGCGATTGGCTAGTCAATTCTGACTAGCCATTCGTGGCTTTAAAGGGACAGAAGACTGACAGATCTTACAGATCTGTGCTTCTAATGTTAAGCACAGATCCTGTGCTTATTTTGCACAAACAGGCTATTAGTAGCCTGTTTGTGAATAAATAAAGGCAGGATCTGTGTAAAAAATGTAAAAAAAA
>JABWIB010007378.1:8450-22731 GCA_016617825.1 Platyplectrum ornatum
CCATAACCAGGAGATTTTCTGTTTCTTCCTGACCTTTCTATATAAAGCACAACCCAGGAGATTTTCTGTTTCTTCCTGACCTTTCTATATAAACCATAACCCAGCAGTTGTTTATAGAAATAATGTCATATTATATGGGCTAAGCTGATTCGCCCCGTTTAGCTAGAAAACACCATAGTGACAGACACTTAACTGATTGCCAAAAATAAGTATTATTTGAAAATCCCTCTGTGCCTGCTTGTAAAGTTTATACAGGATGCTTCTAATTAAAGGGCAAGTATACTTAAAAGGGTTTATTATGTCCACAAACCTATAAGAACCATTATTCATTTCTTGTTAGTTTCTTGTTCTTGTTGTAGTCTATGCTTTTACATTTTCTCTCTGTTACACACTACAGTGCATTTATGTGCCAATGTTCCAATATTATACAGTAAATAATAAATTATGGGTGCTGAAAAAAGAGTAAGCAATAATTTTACATATCTGTGATATTGTCATGCAAATGAATACTCACACACCCTATTTTGTCATATATATAGATATTATTATTAATACATAATTGGTTTTTATGCAATGATTTTAAGATACATTTTTTACGCGTGCCATTGAAGTACAAGAATACATTTACTGCGAGATGCTGCTTACATGATGCCCAGCAGCCATGCAAACAACCAGGCAGAACCTATGCACTTCGAAATTCAAGACTGGTCTAAGTTGTTGGGACATAATATTAAAAACATGAGGGTATAATATTACAGAAAGTCTGTCATAGCCTAGTGACAGTAACAGTAACACATTCATATTTTACTTTTACCAGCCCAGGCCTATAATTACTAAACTGCAGGAATGGAGAAATGGAGATGTTACCCATAGTACCCAGTTTGATTACAGTTCTCAGTTTCATTTTACATACTAGAGAATGTCAGGTCGAATGTTATTGGTTGCTAAGGGCAACATCTCCCCTTTTCCCTTTTCATCCGCAGTTTAGACCCCATATAGACCCCAGAGCTTTTGTAGGTGAGAGGCCACTATTTATGAATTATTCCAGGTCTGTCAATTTTTGGTCTCTCCTTCCTGCGAGAAACCAAAATCTGGTAGCTTGGGGGTGGGAAGAAGGATGGGATTTATGCAAATCACACTTAAAGCTCCACCCCCTGAAAATCAGACTTAATACTTTGCTAAGAATGGGCAGACGTGATAGTACCATTCAGGGCTGAGGCAGTTATTTACATTAAATCAATGCCTTACCCTCAGGTCAATGGGTCTTTAAGGAGAATCCAGACTACAACGTAAATGTGTGGATATGGATCTGTACATATGCAGATCTGTACAACTACATTGACATAACAGGCTATTACAAGTTATTTTTTCTGTCCCAGTAATTTGTATGCATATAAATATATGAATATGTATCATGCATGCTTTCTCTGTTAAATGCCAATGAATTGTAAATTAAAAAAAAATTGTCATAAAGAGCTATTGAGTAAAATTGAATCAATCAAATTTAACATGTTATTTAAAAAAACAATCTGTCTCTCCTGATGTATCTAGTCTGGGAGCACTAAGTTTGAGCAACACTTCCATGCATTTAGTCATCCATTTTCAAGGTTAAACACTACCCAATGATCGTGCACAGTTAAGTAGTTTCATCCATTAGACGTTCCTGCACTTAAGTTGGTATAATTAAGGAGACCAACATTGTGGGCCATTTTTGTTAATCTCTTCCTATGCCACAAATCCTTTCCTATGCCACAAATCCTGGGCATGTGCTGCTTAAATATATGAGGAACTATACTATAAGCCAAATGTCTAATGTGCTAATTTTCTTATTCTGTTAAAAAGCTGTTATACCATGCTTCAATATATATGTGTTAAATCATATTTTATAGACCAATTATATATTGTTTTACAAAGAATTTGAATAGCAAACAGACTTTTGGCTACCTTTCTTCTTATTAAATATACTCGTAAAGAAATAGTCGAAGGTCCCAGAAGTATTACAATCAATCTTATAAAAGAGAACATACAGTTCTGTATGCAAACAGATTCTGTCCTAAGCTTGCAAATTCCTATGATAACACAAATGGCAATTAATGAGAGATAAGATCAACTTGCCGTATCATAACCCAAAGGGAAGTGTTGTTTCTTAAAACTATATGTACATATTCCTTGACCTTGGTAAATGGCAAAAGGTTTAGAAGTGTATTTACATGGTAATGTTAAGCAGAGTCACATGGCCCTCAGCCAGTATATAAATTCATTAAAACCAGCACTGGCACTGATCTTTCTCTCTGAAGTTAGGACTAAAAGAGACAATGGCTGTGGTAAGTGTGCTTTTTATATGCTATTAAGAAAATGACAATATCACAGAAATAGTATAAATTAACATTAAGACATATTAAAATACAAATGATATTTCAATATTGCATAAAGTATATTATGATAAGCTTTCTGTAACTAATGCAAAGAACCCATCCTGTAACAGAATCCAGTTATCTTAAGGGTAGAGACGTAGGGGGCAATATACATAGATCCCACAGATCCCAAATGCATTCATTAGTCCTATTTGTAAGAACTTACCTGATGCAAAGAAACCGAAGAGACAAAATAAGCAAAAATGTATTCACATAATGATTAGTCTATTCATGGATACTTTAACATTTGCAGGAATACTTGCTGCGTACCCTGCTTGCGGTTGCCATGGTATCCATGTGCTGCGCACAATGTATGACGGAGAAAAGCGGCAAAGTAGTTCATAATGTTCATAAACACCAGGTACAATTTGAAAATAAAGGTGAGTTGTGTTTGCTATTGAATAGCAATTGCATTAATATTTGTAAAATGTAAAGTAACCAGACATATTAATGTATGGTTAGTCCCATAAGCGAATTTGATTATAATAAGACAATATCTATTTAGACCCTAGATAAGATTGTCTGTTATGCATGGTGCAGACCTTAACCCAAACATACAGAAATTGCAAACAAAACAGGTGTCTTATGGACCCATTAAAGAGATTTAGATAATTTTACTTGAGATTAAATTACTTTAATTGTGCCAACACAGTATTAAAAAAACATAAAATAAGTGAAATGGAAAGAAAAGTTTAAGTGATTTAAAAATAAGTTTAAGGGATTTAAAAATAAAAAAGAAATAGTGGGGAAATACTACCCTAAATACAAAGTAAGTGTGTTATACACAAATTTGTGGTACATCGTATTTTTTTTTATCATGAGAGTATAATATATTGACTATATTAGGTCTGTGATGAATCTAACCCCTGAAACATACTACCTCACCCTGCTAGACCCTTTAAAATAATACGGCTCACATACATGTAGCAGCCAGAAGGGTATAATACTAGGTGTAAGGTAAAGTACAGAGTCAGTGGAGTTCTCACTTAAGCCATGACGTTTGTGTCACATATAAAGTGAAATTTCAAGTAATTTGATAGTTCTATAGGCAAAAATAATGAAATGTATAAAACCAGCCTCTTCTTGGAGAAGACTTGGAGAAGCAGCTTAAACATAGGCAGAACGAATATTCCTGAGAGTGTAGACATATTGATGAATAAAGTTCCTTTTGCTGAGATGTCACTGCAACCTCTTCCATAGGCAATGGGTACACTTTAATATCATCTCTACCAATGCATACACATATAGATATATATGTACCAAAAAGATTTTTTTTATTTAATTAGAATAAATATTTTAAAAAGTTGTGATAACTTTAACAAATTAATAGTAATTCTCCACTTTATTTAAAATAAAGAAAAAGGAGAAGTTAGAAAATAGTTGACTGCTGTGTCTACTCCAATAATATTTTTTAATAATACACAGCAGTTGCCATAGAATAGATTTTAAGGACTTAAACTCTATCCATCTAATCAATACAAAAAGGCAACTGACTGATAATAGGATAAATAAATACAGAGTACTCTATACCTAGGTAGATTATGACAAAACAAATTAATAGCCAGTTATAGTGAAAAAAGTGAGAAGAGGTGGTGGGAATAGCAGGAAAAGGTAGAAGACACAAAGGAGGGGGAGTCTGCTAATGACAGCTTACTATCTAAGATCAATGTTTAATTATTGATACTGATGACTATATTACACTTTTATTTCAGGCTGCTGGGTTAAAGGAAAACATTATAAATTGGGAGAGGAGTGGAGGGGAGACGACTGTATGAAGTGCAGTTGTTCTGAAGATTACATAAATTGCTGTAATGAGTATGTGTCCTTTTTATGTTTAAGTATCTTCTGATCAGTAAATTGTTATAAATTGTAATATAATGTATTTCGATATGTAAAAACTAGCAATGTTTTAAATTACCAATTATGTCACCATTTCAAGATTTTACAACTCAACTGCAACTGAGCAACTTAGCCTCAAGGACCCTAAGCAAGACACCGTTTTGGGCCCCTCCCTAAGGGATACATGCATAAAATGTACAATAGAAATCTATCTAATAGAATATCTTACCTCATAAGACCTACATATACACAAATATACAATAAAACCTGAATAAAATAGTTATAAGTTGTTTTACACACATTGGACAGAATCCACAGACAGTAGCTAAATGTTCGGTTACGCCTGCTGGGACTGTCTTGATCCCCTGCCCAGCTTCCAAAAGGCAGATCGGCGTAGAGAGGATTTAAATGAATGAGTCGGGGCTGAGTTTGCGTGTGGTGAGTGGAACCGCTGATACACATGGGTGCCTTAAGGCTGGGATAAAGCAGTATAAGCGCTGCTATCACCTGACTTTATCTCCCACACTGCTCTGGATCTGGTCCATTATAAAAGGACATTATATTATGAATATACTATATGAAATAAAATGCCACCTCTTCCCTCCAACACCCAACCCTAATATTTTATTATGCACACAAACCTTGTATTAGATATCTCTGAGGATCTACAGTACATTTTATTAAGGTTTTCTCTCTAGGTGCCATATGCATGAAGGTCTCATAGTCAGCATAGAACAATAGCTTGTGGGAAAAAATACAGAACCAAATGCAGACAAACAAGCATTGTTTACATATCTAGTTCAGGNCCTAAATATACTAAACTGCGGGATTACAAAAGTGGAGATGTTGCCCATAGCAACCAATCAGATTCAAGCTCTCAGTTTCATTTTAGATACTGGAAATGTGAGCTTGAATCTTATTGGTTGCTATTGGCAACATCCCCACCTTTCAATCCTCCTGCAATCTCTAATTTTAGGCCTAGGTGTTTCGATTATTGCGCACTTTTGGATCTATCACAGTGGCCTATATTTACTAAGCAGTGAGATTGCAGTGAGATTGCAAACTGGGGATGTTGCTCATAGCAACCAATCAGATTTGAGCTCACATTCTCCAGTATGTAAAACGAACCTGAGCACTTGAATCTGATTGGTTGCTATGGGCAACATCCCCACTTTTCAATCTCACTGCAATCTCACCGCTTAGTAAATTTAGGCCAGTATGTTTAAAATAATAATATTCATGACTATGATTTTCTTTCAGCAATAAAAAGCCAATTCTAAAAGATCCCATACACTGTGAAGTCAACTTCAACAAGAAGACCTGTCAATATGAAGTCATACGGAAGGATAAGAGTGCACGACACTGTGAAGTGGAATCTTGGGTTTCTTAAAGATATTGAGCTACAGAGTCCATAATAATGATAATTAATAAATCAACAATAGTCACACAGATTCATCTGATTCTGTCCAATGATTTTTAGGCACCTTGGTAAGGAAGAAGTAGATCACAATTACTATTGTCTTTAATGAATCCCATTATACGTGCTAGTAGTTTGTTTTGTTTCTACAACTAACAATATCATTATGTCAATATGATAAATGTTCATTCTTCCAATTAATAAAAAATATCAAGAACTGAACATGTTTTATAGATGATTCTGTAAATGAGTAAATGAAGACTTTTATAATACAACGATTTTATTTTGTGTGTATTGTGTGTAGGATGGAGGTCTGGGCTGGGGCTGCACTACTCATCGTAACAATCTTCACACACCATCCAGGGTGAAACAAAGAGCCAGTCGCATGGGGGTGGGACAGAGGGTGTGATTCATGACAATCAGCCCTGCTGCCTGGACAGCATCTGTATGTATTTACTACGGATGAATGGGGCTTGATGTAATCCTATGTAACGCTCCGGACAGGGTAAGGCGGCAGGGTGCCAGCTGCCACCTTGGCTGGAGTGATATTGGTGGTTCAGGGCCACGGCAGCACATGAGCTGGTCTGATGATCGGCTTGTACGGCCGTTCAAAGCATCCACCTGGAAGCCATTCGGTGGTTGCTTTAAATAGCCACACATGCCGATCATCAGACCAGCTCATGTGCAGCAATCGTCGCCTTTCCAAAGCCTCCCAGCAGAATTAGTGGAGGCTATTACTACAGGACAGTGTAAGCATGCTTGGGATAAATATAAGTGTATTCTGAGTTTCAAACAAAATAGAAAAAAATAATGTCAGTAAAGTTTTAAATACACAAATGGACAGACTGGATGGGCTATGTGGCTTATATGACACAACTTAAACAACTTGAAATGTGCCTATGTGGTAACAGTTTAGAGAAACACAAAACCTTGCTTAGTATTGTCCCTCTCTGCATATCACTATGTAAGAAGCACACATTGCTTCTTCTTCTGAGAGTGTCCCTTTCACGACTAAGGGATGTATTCAGCAAATCTTTCGTAGCTATGCTGGTAAACTAATATCAGAGGATAGGCTCAACATAAAAATCATTGAGAGTTACCTGGCTGTGACATTTGCAGTTTGCTTCTTTGTGTACGTAGAAGACAAAAAGCTACAGATGTAAAAGAAGAAAATTGTTGTAAGTTCCAAAATTCATATAAATTTAAGTATTTGAAGTTTTTACAGTAAACAACAGTCTTTTACTTATATATTTATTTTGGGTCTCTACTCATATCAGCTAGGCACTAATTTCAGGGCACCTTGAAATGCATGGAAGGGCGATGTGACTGCTGAAGCACTGCTACATGCTGACACATTGAGCAGTACCACAGAGCATCTGCCTGCTACAGAACATCCCAAGTAACCCGAGTCTGATGCTGCTCAGTAGTAATTATAAAGGAAGTTAGTTTTCCAACATANGCTGCCCCACTAAGAGTTGCAGAGATGAAGAAAAAAAATAAAAAAAAGTAAACGACTGAGGCCGCATAGAGGTAAGCAAAAATCAGGGTCCCTGACAATGTATCCATTATGTATCCATATGATACAAGACTGATTACTGTAGTGTACATGATAAGAGTGAATAATCAATGAAAAAGTTAAGACTCAGCTAAAACTGCTTAAGATNCAATATCCTCAGCAAAATTTCTTTGATTTTAAGGAACAGGCCATACAACTTGTAGGTGTGCAGCTCACTCAGGAAACAGAGTTGTGGGTAAACGTGTGAAGGGATGCGTGCATTACAAAGTCAATTACATACTTGGCCTAGTGTTGACAGAAGGACAAATGCATGGGGGGAGCAAATTCCCGGTATCGCAGAGATTGGTGTGAGGCACCCAGAGGAGAGAGTAGGTCTTGTAAAAACTGTTTTGACTCTCAAGGTAGGCATATCTGCAGGCGGTGTCATCGGGGAGGGCACATAGAGAGAAACTGCTACTCACAGTGGCTTTTAAACTCCAATGTCCCGGGAGTGTCGGCCAACTCTCGGGGAAATCAACACGCTCAGAATTAAAAGGTGTAAAAGAGGGTTACGGTACTAAATTTGTAGGTAAATGTCCAATCATCCCTATTAAGATTAATGGGGTAGAAGTTTAGGCTTTATTGGACACTGGTTTACAACTATGATCCAATCTGGATTGTTTATAAAATAGTGGAAAACTTAAACCCTCATTTCACCCACACCGTCCTTGCTTCATCTATTGGCCAGTAATAGGCTAGGAACAGTCTGCTCTTGTTTCTGGGATGGAAATTTTGTGATTGGGGTAAACCACTCTGTGTAAACTTTGTGGAACTTGAAAATGATAATATTCTAGGTATAAATGTATTGCAAAACTGCCGGAGGAATTCATAAACATACTTGAATTGGAATTGTCAGGGGAGGTTGGTAATGGGCAAAGGGTAATTTAGAGGACCATTAAACTAATTCAAAGCCATCAAACATAGACATAATACAGTGAGGAATCTGGCAAAGTTCTTATTTCATGCAGGAAGCCGATTAAATTAAAACCACAGAAACTATCATTTGGGGTAAGGTGCAAGGCTGTCCTCAAGGCCTAGATTATACTACCCCAAGTGGAATTGGGCCAACATAGCACATATGTTAAAGAGGGCCTTGACAGAGAGACTGCACAGACTGAGTGGTGATCGGAGGTATACATACTTTAGAAGAAGGCGGGTGTTCTTCAGCTAGTTAAATCATCTAGCTTTCAGTAATCATGCAACAGATTTCAGTACGGTCACCAAAATTCAGCACCAAATCCCTACTGGTAACACTATGCCTATCAGGGAAAGGTATCGGCCATTGCTCCCGGGACCAGGGAGTGATTACAGAAAGCTATAGTCCATGGGCAGCTCCCATTGTTCTAGTAAAACCTCATTTGAGGTTTTGCATTGATTACAGGAAGATAAATAACATTACCCATAAAGATGCATATCCTCTACAGCGCATCGAGGAATCCTTGGTAGCGTTGTAGTCCGCAAATTATTTCTCAAACCTTGATCTCACCTGCGGCTACTAGCAGATCGAGGTGGCATCCGCGGATAGGGAGAAGGCGGCCTTTACAAAACCTATGGGCCTCTTCGAGTTTCTGTGGATGTCCTTCTGTGTAATGCCTCGGGTATTTTCCAAAGTCTAATGGAAAATTGTCTTGGTCACCAAAATTTTGAAATGGTGTTGACCTCACTTACAGGATGCGTTCAATCAACTCATCAAGTTTGGTCTCAAACTCAACCCATCTAAATGTCATCTACTTCAGCCTGAGGTAAGGTACCTGGGGCATATCATCAGTGCGGCAGGTGTAATTACCTGGATCCTGAAAAAATCCAGGTAATTAAGGATTGGCCTGTTCCCACGTGTGTTATAGACCTCAGGAGCTTTTTAGGTTTCTCAAACTACTATATTTCGCTAGGGTGGCTGCTCCTCTATTAAACATTTTGTGAGGCAGGTCTGCAAAACATAATAAAAGGTTTGTCCCTATTTTCTGATGAGAACATCAAATTTCATTTGAAATGTTGAAGGAGGCTTTAATTCAGGCTCCTTTATTAGCCTACCCAAATTACGAGAGTCCATTTCATCTGTACACAGATGCTACTATGGACGGTCTCGGGGCAGTCCTTGCTCAGGTGCAGGACGGCAAGGAAAAAGTAATCGCCTATGCCAGTCGCAGTCTAAGGAAATCTGGACGTAATGATAAAAATTATAGTGCCTTTAAATTAGAGCTACTAGCATTACTGTGGTCCATCACTGAAAAATGTAAACACTGTTTGATATACAGTCCTTTGTGGTGTATACAGACTGCAATCTAGCTTAACTGTCATCTTCAAAAGCGGGAGCTCAAGAGCAAACATAGCCCTCTCGGCTTGCAAACTTTCAGTTTAATGTCAAATACCGTTCTGGGAAATCTAATTAGAACGCGGATGCGCTGTCAAGGATTTCTCGAGGCGTGGAACCTGAGATCCCTGATTCCTGGGAATCCGTAGATATGCATATTTTTGCAATAACATGGGAGTTAATACTGGGTCAGACTTAAGGATGAGTTTTTAAGGGCATTGCATGAGAGGTCCGGGATTTCGGACATAAAAAACTGAAAGCAATCTGAGGCAACGTGTTTACTGCTGTGAGATGAAATATGATGTTGAGCGATGGTGTAAAGATTTCACCATGTGCACTTTAAAAAGAGGTAATTTCAAATAGCAAAGAGCGAAGTTGCAATCTATTGTCACAAACACCCTTGGAATTGGTTTGTATTGACCATGTAAAGCTTAGAGCAAGTAATTCAGGGCAAGAGTATACTATATCTATAGTAGATCACTATTCTAAGTTTGCAGTAGTTATTCCAGTTATAAATTTATCTGCAAAAACTATAGCAGAAGTGTCCTGGAGAGTATGGGTTCCCAGAAAACATCATTACGGATCAGGGTACAGCTTTTACGCCTAGATTATTCCAGGAATTGTGTTTGCTGTACAAATGTAAAAAATTAAAAACCACAGTCTATTATCCACAAGGGAATGGCTTGTGCACAAATTTAACAACTGTAAAATGTACACAACCCAGATTTCCATCCCCTTTCTGGCCAAACTTTACCCATAACTGACCCTATATGTTCTCTAAACCTGTTCTATTTGTGGACAGTTCTAAATAGTGATCGTCATTCAAATGCATCCAGTGAAAGGCCCTGAACAAGCTCCCTGTGTAACAGTTCTGCTCAGCGTAAAACAACAAAACGTCCAACTGGGACACAAAGCCACTATTATAGGATCCTAGGTTACTACACTTCTAAAGTCATCATTCAAAATAAGCTCTGCCCCTATTTGGCCAAACTTGTGGGATCACTACATGAACTAATATGTTACTTTTTTGTTATTAAATAGTTATGTAAAATTTGGCAGATTTACCTTGTGAGCTGCAGAAGAGATTTGGCAACAAACAGTTAAGGTGGCCATACACGGGGCGAATTTCGTTCAGACCTCACGAATATCAAAGAACCAAAAGTTCCCAACGGCGACTAAACGCCGGGAAACCTAAACAACCGACATCGGAGATCAATCGGATTTCCCGATTGATCTCCGATGTTCGTTTGTCTATAAAAAAAAAAGAAAAAAAAATACCTAAAAAAAAGAAATAAATTAAAATAAAATAAACTGACCCGTCTGAAGTCTTCGCTGGGCACCGCAGCGGTGCCCAGCACTTTCTCCTGTGCGGCGGCGTCTCGTCACGTATGTACGTGATGCCGTCACGCATATACAGCGTCCTCTCCGTGCAGGAGAGAGACGCCGCCGCACAGAAGAAGGTGCGGTGCCCAGCGAAGACTTCAGACGGGTGAGTTTATTTTATTTTAATTAATTTTTTTTTTTGCCCCATAGGCCATCATGGGAACGACATCGTTCCCTGGATGGCCTGCAAGCAGGGTGATTTTCCCTAGGGAAAATCACCCCGTTTGTTGCTGGCGATTATCCACGGGAACGAAGTCGTTCCCGTGTATGGCCAGCTTAATACAGACAAGCCAACAATCTTATTATATGTAGATATATGTGTGTTTATAATAAAAAATAATAGTGCAGCAGACTACTGGTCACATGAAAATATTGATCATTTCTTGATGAGGTCCTTTATAATTGCCTACTGTTCCCCAAAACAACAGGGCAATCTCTGTCTGACTTTGAACTTATGAAACTGCAGTGTGGATCATTTGCTTGTAGTTTTCTGTCTTTAAAATTATATTCAATGTATTGTGTTTACTGTGTTTCCCCGATAATAAGACCTATCCTGATAATAAGCCCTATCCTATTCTACAGTAAACTGTCTAAAGTAAGCCCTCCCCTGAAATTAAGCCCTATTTAAATCACAATGAGGTGTCATAATGTCAGCAGCACTTGGGGAACAATGAGGTGTCATAATGTCAGCAGCACTTGGGGGCCATTATTGGATTAATAGCAGGTCAATAAAATAACCACTACCCTGAAAATAAGCCCTATGGTGTTTTTTTGTCCTGGAAAAAAAAAATATAACAGTGTCTTATTATCGGGGAAACACGGTATGTACATCACTACTCTAATATATATCACCTTCAATGTACCAGTGCAGACCCATATATAGTTATTTATAACTTCATACACAATAACTGAGGGTGTTGTTTGACAGTGCAATTCACTGCAGTGCATATAATGGAGACATGAACTGGGTATTGTAAATGGGTACTTTGTATAGATGCGTTTCAACAAAGTACCTGTTCTCATATTGCTAATCATTAGCTGTCAGCGTTATCATTGTAAAAACACAGGTAGTTGCAGCCTGGCTGATATGGGCAGTTTATGTTACCTGGCATCACACCCATTAGGAAAGACCTGTAGTAACTGTATTATGGATACATGAAACCTCTTGAAAAACAATAGCATGAATCACATACTAGTGATTCACATTGTACATAAAGTTATAAGTACTACACTCAGTAATAGATAAGTATTTCAAGGAACTATTAAAAGTAATGGAATTGGAGGAATAACACATTTAATACTGTTTGGGTTTCTCCTTCTTAATACTCGTATGTAACAGAAACACAAATGTATTTAAGTATGTGCAGAATTTCACATAATAAAAAGAATAAGTATGGAAACAGTATATGTTGTGTAGTTTCACTGTTATATGGGCTATTGAAATGGGCTTTGCATTGTATACTGATTACGACACTGTATTTTATTAATACAAGTTAAATAAATATTCTGATTGTGTGATCATTAAAAAAAACCTTGTGTACGTATTTAAAATACAAAATAGATAAATTAAAATCATGGTTAAGAGGGTGCAAAAACAATAATAAGAATAAGAAAATAATGTGATTAAAAAGTTTATGACTGTAAAAGAAAATGTCAGCCTAACTCTCAATCACTATAATGCCAATGCACAATGGCAGAATGCAGTGGTACATGGTAGTTACTGGTTTCTCACAAACATGCCATAGATGTGGAAAATGTTTTTTTTAAGTATTGTGGAGAGCATGTTAATAAACAATACATTACTGAGATAAGGATACAATGGATCATCCACAGCCACAAGAATCTACAAGGCAGCCTTGAAAATGCAATGATCCATTGAAAGGGCAAAACTGAACATTGACCTGCAGGGGAAGCACTTTTGTACTGTGACAACAGAATTAATATATTTGAATATTAAAATTGACAGATAAAGTCTCCTAGCTCAACTGTAATTTACACATTAATCATAAAAGTGTGTGCGATGTGTGTAAAATAATAAAGTGTTTTCTCTGCATGCAATAAAAGTAGAATTCACCTGCACACCTCACATTACAACATGGTTTTCCTCAGGTTTACAGTTGCACCTAAAAAGGTGGAACTCTGCATTAGCCTTTTTATGTTTATCCATTTCTATGTTATTATGTTATCTATTTATCAACTACTCCAAGTTTGCAATATATGTAATACTAAGCTAATCACTATCTTTCTTTTTGCACCCTCTATACTATTGACTACTAATTTGGAGCAATACGTACACAATATATAGTGGTATGTTATCAATGTTCACACAATCAAAATATTATACATACACATTGATAAAATGTCATTCTTATAGAACTATTTAAGTAGGCGCACTTCGCATTGACTCCTGCTTAGTTTTTCTTCCATATATTTGTCTCCAACATCTAATTTATAATTATGTGCTGTACACATTACCTTATTGTTCAGGCTTATAACAAGGTGCAATTCCATCACAGCAGGTTATTTGCACTGACATGTACAACTGGCTCTTAGATTCGTCTTNCCTATTGTCTGGTAATATAAGCTACTGGGGGGAAGGAGGTCTTGCAGTATTGCCCAGATTTAAAGCACAACATAAAATAACATAAAGATTCCAGATTGAAATGTTTAAACAATAAAAAAGTGCCTCCAAAATAAATAATCAAAGTAGTTATAATTAACGCAGAGAGTGGGAGGATTGTTTATTCACTGCTGTTCTACAATGCACCATTGTGTCCATGTCTAATGTACATGTGGCAATAGCTTTTTGTGGGCCTTTCATAATCTCAATGTTAATCCACTTTATGATCTGCATATTAGGATGGGTCACTAGTTTTCTGCAAACCAGTAAGCTAGTGACCAACTCAATCACATTTTAGCAGACCTGAAGTGGAGAGTCAGGTTACCATTGAACCCATTTATAGACTTGTTACAAACAAAAAATGTAGCATAAATTACGAAGTTTCCCTAACCCTATTCACAAATCTTATCCCAACTGCTAACCTGTGAATCATGCTATTCCAGTGGTGAGCTGCAGGACAAAGAAGCACACACATCTAGTGGCAATCCTCTATGGCAGTGCTTCTCAACCAGTGTTACGTGTAGCCCTGTCTAGTGGTACACAGCAAACAGTAGCAATTCCAGATACATTATGAGAGAATATAGTAAATGTGTCTGAAGTCATTACAAAAATATATAAATTATATATATATATATATATATATATACAAACACACAAAATGGAGTCTGCACATTGGTTTGTAAGCTAATACAATGCAGGTGCTTGAAAGGAAAAAGGGTATTTTACACAAAAAGAAACAAAA
>JABWIB010007380.1:18851-32598 GCA_016617825.1 Platyplectrum ornatum
CCAATAAAGCTATCTACCACCCTCCAAATATTTAAATGCTCACTCAAATCTCACTTCTTCAGAATGGCCTACATATCCTCTACCATATCACTATAACCTCCCCCATCTTCCAAATGTCTTCTGTAGTGTCTACCCCTTCCTTAGCATGTAAGCTCTAATGAGCAGGGCCCCCCACCCTCCTGTTATCTACCTCAACTTGCCCCATCTTCCCTTCTGTCTTTCTTTAGTGTAGTACATTATACACTTCCCGACCCTCTTAGTTCTTACTCATGCTATGTATGTTTTCCACATTTGTTACTGTATGCATTATACCCCATGCTATATATGATTTCATGTTTGTTATTGTATTGTTACATGCCCCATGCTATGTATGTAGGTGCTGCGGAAACTATGAGGCCCTTATAAATAAACATTGTTAATAATAATAATAATAATAATAATAATAATAAATAAATAAAAAAGATAAAACATTGACAGACAAAAACTGACAGACAAACACAAACTACACTAATTAAGAAACACAATCAGGGTAATTTTATGCTTAACCTGGTAACCTTGCCTTTTTTAGTTAATAGCTTTACTTTTTAGTAAAACAAAAGAAAAAAAATGTAATCTTTATTAAAACCACAGTTAACANAGGTAACAAAGTCAAAAATACACACAGTAACACAACGATTATGTAAAATGAACAACAATTGAACTCAGGGTTGTCTAGGAATGTGAGGTGCCCCGATTGTTAGCTCGAGAGTATTCATGTCTCAATAGTAACCAAAGTTGAGAACCGCATATAGCAATGGGTGGGAACAAAGAATTGGAGTCAAAGAATCGTCAGGGACGTGTAAATAACTTATTAAATTACCCCTAAGTAATAACGCTATTTCCAGGGCAATGTCAGTATAGTAGGAAGTACCATGTAGCAAGTCTTGTAGGTGATGCAAGATAGCTGCTTTACTATAACAACTCACATCACGTATATTCAATTCTTTATTAGTTCATGATTGCAAGAGTTTGTGCATACTAATATGTGAGAGTTTGCCCTTCCACAAAAATTCCCAAAACACCTTTTAAGCAAACCTTCATCTCCAGTGAATGTGAGGTACAGATTCTTCCAGCATAAGAGTTCCTCCTCCATGGATTTAATAGAGGAACAGATGTTAAGAGTATACAGCGTAGCACTATTTTTTGGTAGCCAGTCCCCCAATTATCGGAATGTATCCAATGCCCATTTAACTGGTATGTGAACACCCCATTGCAGGATCCTAATTCCGGGCCGCAATAACATAGCAGTTGCCCCTGCCCATAGTGATTAAGTCACTTAAAATAGTCCAGCCAACAATCAATCAGTCTTTTAAGTCAGCGGAATTTATGAGGTACGTGGGAAAGCCGTACTCACAATGAATTACAAAAGGGTCAGAGAAGTCAATAAATAAAGACACAGGGGCGTGATCCGAGGTAATTATGTTGTGAATGGTAGAGGTACGTACCGCGGATATTAGGGTGTCAGATTTTTAAAAAAAGTCAGTTCTAGAGACTAGAGAGTCAACAGAGAACTGAAATGTGTAGGAGCGTATAAGTTTACCAAGGTGTTAAATGTNCCTTGAAACAGCCCTTCACGATAGATGCCCACAAACGTAGGCAAGTTTCTTATGAAGAAATATCGCCACTCCTCTAGATTTGTAATGGTATGTAGAAGTAAAACAGTCACCTATCCAGGGTGCCTTCAGGATGGCCAAATCCTCATCTTTCTAGTGAGTTTCTTATAAGAATACAACCGAGTGGCCAGTGATTTGAGTTGATTGAGGACTCTTTTATGTTTTACAGAGGAGTTAATGTCTCCCACATTCCAGGACACCCGAATTCCTTCACTATTTGGGTTCTGTCAGGAATAGATTAGGAAGCTAGGGCAGCCATACCGAATGGGCATACTTTCTTGAGCTGTTGCAGTAGAGGCGGAACTAGCGAGTCGTGGGCCCAGGTGCTAAAATATGCTTTGCCCCTCCCCCCACTTCTTATAAATCAATATATATATATATATATATATATATATATATATATATATATAATATTTATATACATGGAGAGTACGTTTTATCAGAACTACTGGTGATATAAAGCCACGCATATTTTTTATTCATATTATCCAGGATCATTTCCCTATTTTTATGGCCGCCTAAATAATTGTTTAAAATGTGAATGACTGGAGAGAGATAGTCAGCAGAGAGACATGCATTCAGTCAGCAGAGAATGGGACAGTTCACAGGGGTTTTAGCATCACATTATGCAATCATGGGGATAAAATGAATGCGTGATCAATGATAAAGAAAATTTATACTTACATGACATTTTGCCATGCCTGAATCCCTGACCTACTATTATGCCGTGAAGATGATGACAGAAGTTCTGCATCCTCTCTGTCTGCTTCAACAACCACATCCCAAGGTTCAGAAAGGGCGAGACAACAATTCCACACAATCTGAGCCACTTTCTTAGCTGAATAAAGAAGTTGGCCACCTAAAGCGAGATTTTAATACACCTAACCTTAGATATGAGAGGTCAATAAACTGCTGCTCTGGCATTAGTTTATATTTTTAATCACTATATTCTATCTTTTCACTCTATTTTGGTTTTTAATATTTCGCCGTCGGAAGATCTCTCCCATGATTTTAAAAGTATATAATAAAACATATTATTTTAATAATGATTTGAATCTTCTGGAGGATTGAAGGTGATTGTTCTCTCTATTATAATAACTTTTGGAGTGAGTGCATCCTGGAAACAGAGCATCTGTTCTGGCCAGATTAGGCCAGTGTTTTTGTGTTTTGAATACACCTAAGGTACATTCTATCACACATCTAGTGTGACTCACACAACCAGGCACGGTGTGACTCATTGTATCAGTGGTCTGAGGTCACAGGATGCAGCAGTGTGGTCATTAGCCAGTAGTGACACCCATATCCTGAGTCACTTGTTTATGGGTTCCCTATTCTCCAACCAATTCTCGACCCAAGTACAAATGTTATTTGCTAGACCCAGTCCCCTTAATTTGTCAACCAACCTCTTGTGAGTTACTGTACTGCTTTTGTAAAATCTAGTCTAAGTCTATAATTCTTTGGTTTTTATCTAATTTTTAAACTAAGGCACCACATCTGCTATCTCTTGTTTTATAAGTCCTATATTGTTTTTATTTATTCTTTTGTTATTTATATACTTTTTAGGGTTTGTTTTGCTCTCTTTAGCGACTAGTTTTTCATTTTCTGAAAGGATTCTATACTCCCCTCTGATTTCAACAATTTTAATGCGTTCTTCTTTCTTTTCTTTGTTCCCCTTACTTTTTTATTTAGCCACATTGGTTTATGCTTAATGCTGTACGTTTCCAACAGCATTTAAAAGATAACCCACTTTTCCTCTGTATTTTTTTCTGCAAGCACTGCATCCCAGTCTATGCACTTTACAGCTTTCTTTAGTTTATGGAAATCTGATTTTTTAAAATTAAAAAGTTCTTTATTTAAAAATAAAAAGTTCTAGTTAATCCCATATACTGTTGTTTTAAAATGTTAATGTCAAATGCAACCAGTGCTCTAACCTCTACATTATTGGTTATAACTAGGTCCTGAATAGTCTGTTTACTAGTTAGTTCTTCTACCGATGACATCTACAGTCATCATTCTTCTGACATACATATTGAGAGTGCATTTGAGGAATTGGATCTGGAGTGTATCTCTGAAACTGGCCCACATGATGATGTGGATGAGAAGGATGTTGGGGATGATCCCATTTGTGTAGCATATACAAGTAAATTGTAAGTATTGGTAGGGACTCAAACCACCTCGGGTTCTCCTTGCTCTTATGTCACTTGCAGCGTATCCATTAACCATTTTTGTCCAAACTGCCCAAAACCGTTACAACCAGTCCAGTGTCACCAAGCAGCTCATCTGTAACATGCACCAACACCCTCNTCATGCACATTCCCAGTGAGGATCGGATCGGGAAGCAATCCTGCATCAAATTCCTCTCTAATCCATGATTCCACAGATGCATGCCTGTTGCTTCTGCTGCTGCTGCTGCCAAGAAGGGGACCAGGAAGGCTACTGACTCAACCAAACAACTCATGCGAAGGCAGACTACACAGGTTTCAAAAAACTAACCCAGCAGTAGGAAGCTAGTCACAAAGGCCAGAGGCACCACTTTGTGCAACTAGGGCTGCTATTGAAGGCTGTAACAAGGACTTAAAGCAGTAGTTCCCAAACTTTTTCAGTCGAGGCACCCTNAGGCTCTCCATAATTTTTCAAGGCACCCCCAAGACAAAATAATTTCACATATTATACAGATTATGAGTCAAAATAATGAAATAACTATTTAGATATAGACAAAAATACTTCAGGTTCATATCCATCTTGTTTTGCTCTTATACAATACATTAAATTGAGCTACTGAGCAATTCTAGCAACATGGCACCACGTTGGAAAAAANATTCAGCGGCACCCAATTGAGAATGGAGTGGCACCCCAGGGAGCCTAGGCACACAGTTTGGCAACCACTGACTTAAAGTAATCAATAATATAACTACAAATCAGAGTATCAATTTACATAGTAAAAACATGAACAATGCAAACATGATAAAGTAGATGGTTATAAGTAAGTGGAAATTTATATGGGAGCTATTAATGGTTTTTTGTATAATAATAAAAATAATGTGCAAGATATTTTAGTGTTTGTTCTTGTTCCTTAAAAAATAAACAATAGCATTTAGCTACCTTGACTATTAAAGCATATGTTATGCTATGTACATAGTTTATTATAAAGGTATTTGGAAAAGATGTACATTATTTGTGAACTGAAATCATTAACATTCATTCAATAACTGTTATGTATAATTAACATACTGATTTATAATCCATTATCTTAATCTCAGAGAATGGTTAAAAAAAAGCGCTGCAGAGTAAAATGTGTTTTTATTTGTAAGCAGAACATTGCCTGTTGAAGTTCCACTTTCATGTAGAATAAATTAGGAGGGAAATAACACAATAATTTTAGTGGAAACATTGAAAGGAAATAAAGGTGGAGAATGGCATAAGCTTTTAGATTCAATAATGACTGTGAGCAATAAAAAGACCAAGAAATAACAATGTACTGTAAATATTCAGTTCAGCTGCAAATGTCAAAATTGCCCACACCATTTTTAAAATTGTAGACTTTTTAAAATTTTGCTCTTTTCACTGCATGAATGTAGTATCAAAACCAGCAGTGCAGCAAATACATTTAATGGCAAAATCATGAGACTACAATTGAAGCAGCTACAGCCTGAAACTACATTTCAGTAATTTGCTAATAATAATACCAGCATGGATTCTATTATTCAGTCATATTTAATTTTAATTTCAGCATACATACATAAAGCTAGCAAAGTTATTAAAGAATGACTGCCTTCTGAAATGAAGCATTTAACTACAAAAATCCAATCAAAAGTAAACATATAAAAATGATTACGTATGTTGTACATTTTTTTAACTATATAAACACTATATACACAATATTTAATTCTTCCTATTAGAAAAGTCTTTTAATTTAGCTTTTTACATAAATGCCAAATTTATAAGGCAAAATCACTTTCTTGTTATACTAAATAAGCTTTTCTCTACATAGAGAAAGTAGTTTTAGAGAGTAGTTTTATTAAGTGTAAATAAAAACTAACATNTTCTGCTAATGGAACTCATCCAATGTACTCCTCTCTCCCTTCTCATAGATGGAATTTGGCCACTTGGGTGCTCTGAACCCTATGTTAAGGTTTTCGCAATAGAATATCTCCCAACTTGCCGTGGTCTGGCCGACTCCGCCCCTGTCACACAAGGCTCCGCCTCTGGCCATGCCCTACTCCGCCCAAGCCCCGCCCCATTTCTGTGTGAGCCCCATTCATTTTGGTGCCGTGAGTCGCGGTTAATTATAACAAACAAAGTTTTTCCCCTTAGCGGGAAAAACCATTGAAAACCTTCACGGCACAACCATGAGCCAGGGAACGTTGCCCTGTCTAGTAAGCAACATTAATTGTGACTGACACAATGATCTGGACACACATGTTAGCAAGTGATGAACACTTTACCAGCTTTCAATAGAGAAGACAACAAAGCAGGGTTAAACAACAAATAAACAAATAACACTAAAATAACTAATTTATCTGTACACAAGAAGAGATGAAAACATTTATCAACAGTAANGTTAATTGGCTCTCAACCCTCTCAAAACCAAACCATATTTAAACCCTGTAAATGACTTGAACGTTTTTTTCTTGGAGTGGGGCTCAATATCGTGGTTACTTGAGGAGCCAACCAACCATTGGTCTGGACCGTTTGTTATCTTTACAGCACCTGATCACATTTGCATTGGCTTAATAGCCNATCAGTATTGTTGGACACTGCTTTTGACCGTTAGGAGGTTTCCTCCTGAGGCCATGTTGAATGCTGTGGTGGCATGTGGGGCTGGGAGCAATAGGCATGATCTTCTTTCTGCCTGAGATAGTTATGAGGACTTTGACTGATATTTTCAAATCAACACCACTCATCAACACCAGATCTGATTCTGTGGGGCCTCCACCTTTTTTCTCCATCCCACTTTTTCCATTAAGACTGTAGTAACTTGGAAACCAGGAATGGTTGGTACCATCTTCTATTAATACTGAGGTATAGAAGACAGCATACAAATTCCTTTATACACCATTTTGTTTTTCTTGTCCTCTTAAATCCTTTAGACTAACACTAGTACTCACACTTGTATAAGTACAACATTTATATGCTGACATTAACATATTCTGTAAATCGAAGAACCCTTCAATCACTAGGTTACTATTGACATCACATTTGTTTGAAAACAAGGGGCTACTGGCGCCAATTTCCAAGTAGTGAGGAAGACAACATTCAACCTTTTACTCATACTTCTATGAAGTTGGAAGAATTTTTTGAATGCCATTCACTCTCTTTNAGAGACACCATTCCTTGCTCCCTCATATATTCAACATTAAATTCATTAGCAATTTATTAAGAATTTATTCTAGCCTTAGCCAACAGGGGAAGGAAAACAACTTTCTTTTTAGCTGTGGACACAAATCTAATACACCAAATTAGATTTGGTGCATTATTGACTTTAATGTCAATAGGATCAGAAATCACAAAAGTCTTGTTTCAAACAGTATATTTCCAAAAATATGGCATTAGTGATCCTCCTTACACTCCAAATGAATCCCAGTGTGTTTTTTCCTCAAAGGAATAAGAGAATGAACATTTAGTGCACATTGTGTTAAATGTTCAATAGTCATTGTCATAGTCACAATTTATTCCACTTAATATGCACATACAGCGGTTTCTTTTTTCTTCAATCTTTCCGGAATGAATCATCACACCCTGGGATCTGTGATTCCGCAAGCAAAATTTTATCATGTAATCTATAAAATTTCCAAATTATCCCTACTCCATTGAATTTTGTTATGTGGCCTCATATGGGTTTGAATATTATTATAACATTATTATAACATTACAATATCATAGATAAACATAACATAATAAATTAAAACAAAATAATGTTTCCAAATAAAACCATAATCTGGGACCATTAAATATATGGACCTACTTTTTCCTGGANCCTGTGCAGCCATCATTTCAGGTCCTAAATCCTGGAACAGAGACTTCCCCTGCAGTAGTGAAGGGAAGCATGACAGATACTGACAGGGATACACAAAGGGAATTTTATAGGATGGATACAGAGAGAAAGAAAGGGAAGCTGTATATAATAGTTTCTGNGGGCGAAAGGAGAGCTGGATTGATACAAGGATAAAAAAATGCAGTGGAGTCATTCAAGATGGTAAATTAAAATCTAGAGGTACTGTGAACATACAGGGGAAAAATAAATATATAGAAGTATACATGGGTAAAAAGCGAATAACAAAAATATAAAAGCACTAGAGGCATACAAAAAATATAGAAGCACTGGGGGGCAGAGGTGGCTTCCGCCAACCTGTTCTTTGACATGTACACTTAAACTGTTAACAGCNTGTACTGTGATGTCTTCTGTTTTACTGCTTTGTACATGTTAACCCAATAAATGAAAGTTTAAAAATAAATATAGAAGAAATGGAAGGGATCCAAAAAAGAGAAGCACTGGGGCATACAAAAAAATATAGAAGCACTTTGGGTATACATATAAATAGAAGCCTCCCTCAGAATCCTGAAAAGGCTCAACTTGCAAGAGTGGGGAAATCTAGTGTAAACAATTCAAACCTACATATCAGTAAATCCAATTATGTATCCTGGTTTCTCCTTCACAGATATGGATATAATGATATCCTTATATCCTGATAAACTCCCCTCCTTCCTCTCTAAATAATAAGGCAGGGGGACTGTTTATATATAAACTTGAAGCCATTTATTAAAAATATGCAAAGTAAAATCAACAATAATAAAAAATACGGGGTTGCATCTGCCTATATATGGGATTACTAGACTGCAATGTAAAAAAGGCCCAAACAAACAGCTTTAGTAATCAACCATATAACGGATCAATGGTATAAAAAACCACCACAGTATTCCAATGCATCCCAATGCACTACACTTTTCAAGGATAATCTTCAAACAGGTGTAAATAGATAAAGATGAATTCAGTTATGAAATGACACCAAATACTGCATACACTCCATTACAATTGATTAATTTGTAACCATCTGAGTGGACAATTCCAGAGCTGCATATATAAGCCGCTAATTACAGTATATACAAGATATATACAAAATTTAAAAAATGGTATAAAGATATACATCTCCTAACATAATAATACATAAAACTGCCAAGAGGTTAGTAATTCTGAAAATGTAAAAAATTCATCAGCATATAAATAAAAAACATATCCGGGTGCACTCCTACCTGATGATATTAAAGTGCAGAGTGTTAGACGTATCAATCGCCAACCTGGGCTAAAGTGCTAACGTATTACGACTTGGGGATCATTATCAAAGTATGTATGGTTTATCCTAGACTCCCCTTGTATAATACCTTCTGTGATGTCATAATATGCACCCCTGTATATTTCACAATGTTGTTAATAAATCTAAGAAATCCTTCAATCTTCTAGTCATCTAGTGTCTCTTAAGATTCAAAGGTGTACATACATAAACCAAAATGATCAACATAAGTAACCATTACTGTTCTACTTGTTTTTTCATTTGGGAATGTGGCTGGGATGTGACATTATCCATTGGTGCCTCAATAAAAATCAGTCTTATAAATATAACTAAAATATACATAAAATATAATTTTTCAAGGTGCTTAAAGTGCTATANTGCTTCTGTTTAATCCATAAATAATGTGCTGTCATGTATTTTCTGTAATGATAAAGTGAATGTTGCTGTGCAAAGTCCTCATTCAATTTTATAGTATCATTAACTTTTAAAGTATCCAATTGTTAAGTGCATAAGTTGCCTTTGTTTCTCAGTGTCATGTGTGTGTTTCACAGAAATCTACATTTCTGTGAATACACAAATAATGTGCTATTATGTTTCATTGCAATAATAAAGTTAATCTTGCAGCATTAATCTCACAATCCTAATGGTATGGTTATTTGTTTTCACCTGTGACTAAAGTGCTTTTGCATATAAATTACTTAAAAGCATTAAGAACACTTTAATTCAAAAACAGTGTTTAAACTATCCGGATGTAAAGTTTTGCTATTAAAGATTAATTCCATCTCTTTTAGTGGTGGGGTTTATTTATATTTGTTTTTCTACAATGATTATCCACTTTTTTTAAACCCATAATTCTCTGTATGTCTCCAATGTTTTTAATAGGGGCTTCTTTAAAATGGACAAATAGAGAATGATTTGTGTTCCCTTTCCTAATACCCTTCAGGTGTTCAGCCCACCTTTCTTTAGGGTTGCCCCTTGGCTCAGAAAGGTTTATTCCTCCATACAGTTACGTTTTATTTGTGTGAACTGGCTAAGAGGGACATCAGATGGGCATTTTTATTGGGTANATAGGAATTTGTGTTTATGGATTTGACAAAGGTTTTAGTTATAACTCTTTTCTTTGTTTAATTGTCAATTCCAAAAAATTAACTTGTTCTCTTTGAATGAATGTGAGATGGATGTTTAGGTTGTGTTTTTGTAAATCTGTACAAAATGTATCCAGCCTTTTCTGGTCTTGATTCCATATGAAAACTATATTGTCTATATAACGAAAATATAGTTTCAGATGTTGTTTCGCTGGGGTGTGTTCATATACTTGTTTGCTTTCTCACCATGACATAAAAATATTACTACATGATGGGGCTACTTTCGTCCCTATTGCCGTTCCAGAGGTCTGTATATAGAAGTCATCAGAAAACCAGGGGGTATATTTACTGAGCCGTGAGTTTGCAGTGAGATTGGAAAGTGGAGATGTTGCCCATGGCAACCAATCAGATTCAAGTTCACATTCTCCAGTGTGTAAAATGAAACTGAAAGCTTGAATCTGATTGGTTGCCATTGGCAACATCTCCACTTTCCAATCTCACTGCAAACTCGCGGCTTAGTAAATATACCCCCAGAAGTTAATCTCTAATATGAATTGTAATCCATCAGTGACATTTTTGTATTTCTCAAAATTCAATGTTTCNATCATCCATTTCATAGCCTGGATACGTTCCTCGTGGTTGATTATAGTGTATAGAGACTTCACATCAGCTGAAATTTTTTTGTTTGTGACTTTTTAGCTTATAAATAATGTTTCTAGTATCTTGCAGATAGGATGGAATGTAGTTCATGAATGGTTGTAGGTACACCTCAAGCATTCGGGATATATTTGATGTCACTGAGTTAACTCCAAATGCTGGGTTGATTTTAGGGATAATATAAAAAACGGGATTGGTGGATACTCAGTTTCCAAATTTCCTGTGTGTTATTACATGCTATCCAATAGATTCTTTAATTTCTCCTTAATTATTTTGGTCGGATTTTAATTCAATTTTTTATAGGTATCAATATCTTTTAAGAGTTTATAATACTTCTGATTATATTTAGACTTGTCCATCACAACGTTCCTTTGTCTGATGGCTTAATGACAATTTCTTCATTTTGTTGTAATGTTCTCAATGCTTCTTTCTTTTTTATTCAGATTGTNATTAATTCAAGTATAAGAACAGTAAGAAAGGATTGAGACAAATCATGGAGAAGAAAGTAGAACCAATACAGTAAGAAGTATGGATTTTCAACTTGAGTAAATATAAACTAAACAATAATAAACTCAACATAACCAACCCAAGCAATCACCAGTGACATTGGNTGCCCATTCACCTATAACCTTTGAATTTCTTACCACCTAATAAACTTATATAACCCTTCCATCCACCCCACAAAATGCCTTGGTTACCACAGGACAGCACACCAAACTGTCATAGTTCACACATTATCTAAAATGCTTGCTGACATTCTTTTAATGTGAGCTTACTTGGAATATATACATTATGCAATTATGCAATCTTTAAAGTATATTTTTTTTATATTTGTGTGCCCTCAAACTCCTCCCTAACTATTGGAGTGAAAGGCTCCTTGCCCACCAGCCAGAAGACCTGCACCCTACAAGAGAGGAAGGGAACAACATTTTCATGGAAATGACCTAAAATCCATGGTATTCCTTACTACAGTATAAATAACTTTGAATGGGCAACACCTAACACTTTGCCTTCCAGTGACCCTTTACTATATACCTGTATTCTTATTTGCATCATTGTTGCATTATTCTTATATTTTATAGCCCTGTATGTTCATTGTATATTCCCTACTCTTGTACATCTATACTTTTGTCACCCACCATAGCCACACATATTAGTCCCTCATATTACCCAAAAATAACAAAATGACATATTGCCTTCAATAATACAATATCTTTTGGTTATCATTACCACGAATGATAAAGACAGTAATTAGTGACTGTATATTATGCTTTTGTACTTTAGGGAGAGAATGAGATTTAAAAAAGAAAATGTTCGTTAATGTCAGGGGAAAAAGTTAAGACTAATATAGAGCCTTGAAGCAATATAAAATGTTTAAAATCTGTCACTTGCTATGCAAACTTCTGACACTTAACTAAAATTGCAGTTCAGCAAATATGTTTTTATCAGGTTCCACAGAACTCAACTTAAATCAATTATCTTTTTATAGCACCATATAACTTTGTAAAATGCTGTAAACATCATTCACTAGAAATGAATGACAGCACTTTCAATAGTAAAAACTGTGATTAAAATCAAGTACTCTTTTAAAGTACTTACGGCTTATATTGTAAANTACCAACAGTTATCAGTGATTTGTGAAGTGATTAGAGCTTTTAAATTCACCAATTTTTTACAGTTCAGTGAGTACTAAATGGGAACTTCATTCACGCTCTCATGTGTACAGTTGTTATATTTTGAGGATAAATGATGAGATCTTAACTAAGTATTTCCTATTTAACACCAATTGTAGATGCTGATGAATGTAAAATATAGTGCTTTGAATTCATATAGCAGTTAAAATGCTAGAAAATGCATGGTTTGATCTATAGTAATCAATGCCCACGCCCAATACACATTACAAATACACATTTTTGGCATGTATTTCAAAAGGATCCCAGTAATTTGCCATGATATTGTAATTCTGATATAAAATATTTACAATGCAGATAATAAGAATCATATAACATTAATCAGAAAGTTGTCTGATCTGATCCAAGGTTTTGCATGCATATAGAATGTGCACGCATGTTGCATGTTTCTGCAGAAAAGGGTAAATTGAAACACCTGCAATCGGCGCGGCAGGGGCAGAGGCTGGAGCTTTTACAACTGCATACTCTTCCTTTATTACGCATTTAAATTAGTTAGCGCCTGTTANTCATAAAAAACTTCCTCTCTGCCTGGACAGGAAGTGCCAGGGGAATAGAGGAGCACCACGGCTGTTGATAAGTAAGTATGTCTTAATTATTTTTATTTTTTACAGGTTTTTTTATGGGCACCATTAGAACAATATTTTCCCTAGGGAAAATCACCCGCTTATCAGTATCAATTTTCACTAGAACTATATGGGCAGCGAACAGTTAAGGATTTAATGGAAGTGTAGTTAAACCCACTGGCTGGGCTGGAACCAATGATTCCACGCACCCAGGAAGTGATGGTCATTGGCCGTCCACTCTGGCGGGTTGTAGTGAATCTTGGGGGCNGTTTTCTCAATGCTGACAGGAAGCAGGTCCTCTTTCATTTACACCTGCCCTCCCTTGGTTTGTGAAGGGTTATTTAGTTTAAAAACTAGTTATCCTCTAATTGTTGTTCTAGTTTTATGAATGGCGTGGGAGGAGGATGAGCTTGGGCTGGTATTTAAGGTTTATAGTTTAAGGCAGCCACAAGTTAGTGTTATATGTTTTTAGGTTAAAGTTCAAACATGGCTATGGCTATAACTGAGACTCTCTCTGAGAGGGTGCTCTCACAATCTTTAAGAAATAGCCCAAAGGCTAGGAGAGTGTCAGTTCTCCTAGGAGAAACATCAGAGCACCAGTTCACTTAAACACTAATTTAGCTAACTATTGAATTTATTTCAATGTATTTAAATTTTGTACAGTTGTGGTGTTATTGTATATTGATGTTTCACATGTTTTGCATCTGTTTTCTTTGCCCCNCATCAATGGTTAGGTAGCTAGTTAAAGTTGATTATAAATATTACAAAATATTATATACAATATTTTGTACGGTGTTGTGTCTTAATTAT
>JABWIB010007381.1:16066-28853 GCA_016617825.1 Platyplectrum ornatum
TACTCCCGGGCACTTACAAAAACTGAAGGGCAGGGGATTGCAGGGGAGGAGGAGCCTGCTCTGACTCACATTAAAAGTTAACTCTTAAGTGCCCATACTCCTAGCTGGCCCTACAATCCCCATAGGTACAGTGTCCCCCAGATGGATGATAGGAGAAACATCCTTTACCAGTGAGAAAACAAGAGTTTTTATTTGCTATGTGTTGAGCCTCTATGTAAACTCAATCAGAAGTTACCAAACTGAAAAGGTTGTCATCCAGCAGACGGCTATTTGCGGGTATACATATAGGAAATGACCTTATTCTGTCAATGCAAATGACTGTATGGAATACTGAGAGGGAAGAAGCATTAGAGATAACGTTATTCTCACCAGATTAATCAGTCTCCGCATTGCATAGTCATGTGTGCAGATACACTCACAAGGATCAAAGTCGCCGTCTGCCATCTTGACGCTTCACGTGTCTACTGGAACCTGCGAAATGCAGACAATATACGCAAATCACTTTTCACTACTTCCATGTAAAATATGCATTGCTAACACAAGGATTTTACGTCACAATATTCATAAGACATTTGAAAGTGTACCATAATGCAATGCTTAATAATCTGGAGAGGTTTTATACTGTAATATTACAATATAATATCATTTATAATATTATTATATTTAGATTAAATTCTATTATAATGTAATATAATATATTGGACAGAACCGAGCATAGTAATTATATCTGAAAGTAAACAGTATAATATGATGAACTGTTTGTTTGTGGTGTATGACATGAAGTAACCACTGGGTGGAGACCTCATACAGTTTACGTGGCACAGTCTACTGATGGGAGGGAATGGTCACATGGACAGATCAGGATACTTCCTGTAACACTTGAGCTGGAAGTAGCAGTGAAAGGGCCTGGGCCAATATAATGTCACACATTTTACACCATCTATAGAAAATATTAAGAATGACATTAATGTCCTCTGTATCCAAAAGGGGCGACAGTGGCAGGAAAGGGGCTTAGATGCCCGAATCCATGACATTACTGTGGAAGAGCTGGTAGACTGTAGGGCAATGGTAAGTCTAGCCATACTAGTGATGAGGACGACACAATTATCCCAAAGAACCAATTATACAGAACCGGAATAACACAGTACATGTAGCAAATAATAAAATACAAAATTGCCCATAGCAACCAATCAGATTCTAACTCTCCCTTTCCTATTACATACTAGAGAATGTGAGCTACATTCCGATACATTTTTCGTAGTAAATCTAGCCCCAGGGATCGTCATACATCACCTGGTTGTTTATGACCTAAACATGCTTTTCAGGCACGAAATCCCTTATTATTAGTTCTGAAACACTTCTGGAATTGAAATATGTTTAACTTGCAAATTAAAACCAAAAACCTGCATAAACATATAAGTCACGGACATCTGTGAACTTACGACTGAAGAGGATGGAAGATGGAATAAAATAGTTTTCTACTAATAAAATCAGCTAAGAAAGAGTAAATATACTGAAAAGTGTCAGCTTGGAGCGCCCTCTAGTGGCCAACAAAGTAAAGAAAACCGTGCACAATGCATTCATACTGCTGCAGAGACACTGACCGGCTCATTAAAATGAAAATATATGTCTCTTTAATGACACAACTTAGATTCTTTGCAGTGCACTGTCTTCATGATTACGTCTTGTGAAAATTGATATTATAGATTATTTATTTAGGCATTTCTAAAATAACATTTCATTAAAAAAATTATGTCTCCTATCTATACATTTTAAAATACCATTTTAAAGAATTCTTCCATTATTTCCATTTTACTATCATAAAAGAACATAGTTTACCAGATTACCAAGTACAGCAGATCAAACACTTCATAAAGTCCCCAGCTCTGGACATAAAGCCGCATGCATACTGTACATAGATAGACATGTAGATACACACACACATATATATTATACACACACACACACACACACACACGTGTATATATAGACAAATAACTATTTAACTATGTATAATAAATATAGATTTAACCAGTGACCAAAGTGGTGGTATTGAATCATATAGAAAAAATAATATAAATAAATAGGAATTTCATGGTTTTCAATTACATCTGTGGGAGAATTGATGGTATGGCATACCACCATATACAAATTCACCAGCCCTGGTGGACTACACACACAGTGCAATATGTACCATGTGTACCATTCTGTAGCAATGCACTACATCATGCACAAAAAAAAGCACATACTACAGGAGAGGATTTATATGCAAAGTATAAATAGATAGATATGTGATAAGCATATGTATGTAATTAATAGATTGAGATTATATTGAGATATATATATATATATATATATATATATATATATATATAGCAAAAATATTAAAAAGAAACAATGTTTTCCAATCGTACACCTCATTTGAACCCTGTACCCCCCTGTATGTGATATATTGTTCAGAATGCGTCTTTCTTGTATTGCATTAATTATTCAATAAACAGAATTATTAAAAAAAAAAAAAAAAAAAAAACTTACCCTAAAGTCACCAGACCTTGAGATAAGCATGAGAAGCAGTCCCCAGTTATAGTCAGTGGGGGTCACATGGCAATGTGAGTAACTTTCTTACAGTATGGAAATAAGCTGTGTCTCACTGGAGGATCCATTACTCATCAGCTTGAATCCTGTTCTTCACTGACAGACAGTGTAGATGTGACAGTGCCATCAATCAGTGCCCAGCGGAGTCCCCTGTGGTCACATGCCAACCTAGGTGACTTTCCTATGCCGAATGCTGGCTCTGTAAAGCTCCATTCACATGTTTAAGAAATCACGCACACTGTTGGGTACAATGATAGGATCATGTGTATGAGGCAAATTAAATAAATACAATGTTACTTGAACAAAGCGGTCCTGTAATGATATGGATTGATTACACTATTGGTCAGTTTGATTTAAAAAGATTTAAAAGTCACAACAAAGAACTTCTTCTGTCATCTGGTTTTCATGTATATGCCAGCTGTGGGGTGTGCTCCAATATACAGAAATTGTGTATGGGGCCAGTGATCGTGTTAGAGTGAGCATTGGGCAGTAGGGAAATTATTCAGTCTAAGACTGCATGGAGTGACATGCAACAAATATTATATAGTCCCATTCATGGACACTAATATTTATTTATATATACATACATATATATATTTATACACACACACACATCTGTATATATATATATATATATATATATATATATATATATATATATATATATTTTATCAGTATTGTATGTGCCTTTACAGTATACAAATATACCCAATATGTACTTTATACAGGGTGTCTACTCCAGACCTCTATATCATGGGACTAGGAATATTAAGTATAAAGGGTGTAAGGATATATCACATATCAGACCCCAAGGAATAACTTCAATGGATGTGCTATATGTACGATATGTATAAAATGACTTCACTAATAGCAAATATTTGCTCTTAGAATGGGGCAACTTTTGTGGCTGAACTGTAAAAGAATAAAGGAGCATGGTATCGGAGAAGCAGTTGTACTGGAGCCACCCCAGAATATTCGGCCAGAGATCCAGCTCCTGCCGTGTATGCTCTAACAGACATGGACTGATTATGGTCTAAACATGTGCCGTCAGTGCTCCAGGTAGTATACCAAGGATAATGACTTTATAAACCTGGATTAACCAACTACAAGATCCATGCAGAAATCTTACCCCAACTTCACCTCGGCACCCATGGAAGATCTCTGATAACATATTCTTCACAAAAAAAAAAAAAAAGGTCATGGTATCTGCTTAAATACCAGCAATTATATCTGTAGTAGACAGTATTAGAGTTCAGAGATGATGTTTATAGGGTGTAACTTTACGCTGGTACTTTCAAGCCTGGATCTGGTCCTTGGTGATTACTTAATAACATTGGTGCCCTTTAAAGTGTCTTTGCAATGGCAGTGGACTATTTACACAAGAGACACTGGATTCCTCCAATGAGAAAGGGATACGTGGATAAGGAGCTCACATTATTCAGCAAACAATACACGAGCCAAGTAATAAGGTCAAATTTACATGACAAACGTCTAGAAGGAAGAGAAGCTGCTCTTCCAGCAGAAACGCTCGGGGCATCATAACCTATTTAACTGCTTTACTCCAAGGGAAAGCACTATGGTGAATGATAGAGATAGAGCAAAAGACAACCACCTGGCCAAGTCACTTTCCAATGTAACAGATGAGATGAATCTTATGGTTCCTCCCATTAGAAAAATGACAGATCGCACTAAATGAAATAAACTAATTTTTTGGTGTTTATGCTGTGAAGACGCATATATATATATATATATATATATACACATACATACATACATACATACACACTTTCTTATTATTAACGCTTATTTATTAGGCTACTAAGTGTCCGGAGCACCATATAATGGAGAAATATAGACAGACAGACAAAATTAACAGCAATTATACCCCTCAGAATGGGTGGGGAATATATATATGTTTCTTTTAGCGTATACTATTCTGTGGAATACAAGGGAATAATGCTGATTTGCACACTTCAGAGAGAAATACATAGGCCATGCTGTTAGGTATGTAGAGGCCCTTATAATGCTCTCCTGAAGCCCCCTCAATAAGAATTTCATTACAACTAAAAACACAAGACAGGCTGCAAAACACATGACTGTCTATGCAGAGCGGCTTGCAATTCTTTATATTGTATGCAGACCACTGATTTGTGGCATACAGTGCACATGGGTTGCAATAAAGGGGGGGGGGGGTCCTGCATGCCGGGCTGGGGGCATCTTCCGCTCATGCTGATGTCTCAGGAGGTTACTAAGGAGGCACATTCCATGTGTACATAGAGCTGCCGGATAGAAAGCTGCTCTCTGGATGCCCTATTGTCTGATGCAGTCAGTGAAGGGCGTTCAGTGAGAGGAATGATGGATGGAGCTATGTGGAGAGAAGACTTGGGGTCCCATTAGGGGTATATTATGATAATTCTTCTAATCTGATTATATGTGGAGGGGATATTATAGTAACATCCAGGCTAACTGTATACATTTACCCTACTGCCTCAAGCTACAATGTACATGACCTCACTCCATAATGGGTAAATGGTCTTCACCCCACCTCCACTTTAGATTAAATGACTGTTTATACTGCAACATCGGTTACGTTCCAGTGAAACATAAAGCAAATGTCAATCCTAGAGCAGACATCACTGTTCAAAGACTTTACAATTGTAGACAAATTCAATGTACACAGATTTTCATTCTGAACTATGATGATTTGTAATAGTTCATTATATGAAAGCATACATCTGCCTTAGATTAATTATGGGCTACCTTAAGTTTTTATACTACAGCATGAAAAGTTAAGAAAGTACAAACGTCTGGGTCAGGAAATGCATTCAGGGGCAAACGCAGGATTTTGGAAGGGGGGGGGGGTTCCAAATGATTGTTTACAGATCCTCATCTATATCCCATCTGATGGGGTAAGAATCATTATAAGCACATTAAAGAGTATACCAGTTACAAGTCATACATTTTAGTGCAATCCTTGAGTACACTTTAGTGTGCTTATACTGACCTGTAAACCATCAGATGCTTATACAGCCCCCCAGTCTTATCCAATATCAATATATGATAATCAAATTAATCACAGTTGGCACTCTTCTTCCACAATATCCACCAATATATACCATCATGATTGTATGTATTGAGTCCCTGAGGATGATGCATAAAGTAACATGGAAAGAGCCTGGAAAACGCCGGGATAACATACAGGAAGTGACAGGAGCCACCAGACACAGTTTACACATTGTGAATTTCTTTGCACAACTTGAATGGTGGAATGAAAATGAAATATAAAACCCTGACCATACCATATTACATTATTATTCTGGATATACTGTTTTAAAAAGGACAAAAAAATGTGTTATGAAAAGAAAGAAAGTATTGGTGGATATGAAGAAGAAGAGGCCCCCTATGGGTAATGTGATTAGTTTTGATTATCTTTATTGAGATATATACAGAAAAATAGAATAGAAAAATAGTTAAAATAATGAATAACAGATATTATGCAAAACTACCTAATATTACACGTATTTCATCTTTTTCTTTTACTTATTTTCATTTGGGGGATTTCTGGGCAACTAGAACCCCACCGGGGGCGCCTGTGGCATTTAATGTAAAATAAGTAAGGAAGGACACCCAATGGGCAAATCACATAGCTGCACAGACTTATGTCTGTATGGGGCAGAACGTGTTTGCACAGATTCATATAATAACCTCTGTGCTCTGTAATTGTAGTAAATAATGTGTGATTTATATTTACAGGCAAGAAGTAAGTTCCCAGACTCTCAGAAGCAATAACTTCAGATATATCATTTCACTTATGACTGTTCTTTATCACACTGCCAGGAAATAGTAAAGGAGATTTGCATACAAGACATCTGTGACAACATCCATCAACTACAGTGGTCACAGCCATCTTCCGATCAAGACCATATAGTTCACGCATGTTGTGTATCAAGCACAGGTATTATCTGAAGGGTGCCCAGGAAAGCCCATGCAGGTAATGCAAAACTAGAAAAGGAGGTTCAATGGACACTGATGGTAAAGGACCTTGATGACGGCCAGTAGCTGAATGCCATGACATAAGTACAGTCACAGGTTAATTCTCCTAATGGCGCCCAGAAAAAGTATGAAAAGACTTGTTCAGACTACAGCCATTCTAAAGCATGATAGAAACAAAAAAGAAAAACAACCAAAAACCACACAAAATGTTCAGTATACAAATATATGCAAAATACACCCCTAATTCAATAAGTAGTAAGGATTAATAGTAAATGTGAGCAGAAGAATGACTTGCAGTGGAGGTACACTATTATACTTATATATACTTACTTAAATGTTTACACTATGATACATAGAGACTGTGTGTACTCACTGTATGATGAGCACCCACCCATGTTAAATACACTTCTCTGTTATCCCGCAGGAGGAAAAGGATTCATAAAGAAACCCTGGATGTGCTGGATACAGATACATAACAGTGTGGTGGAGCGCGTGTGCTGATGCATTCAGATGATTTTCATCTCCCATAAGTCTTTTGTTCAGGTCTGTATCCGATTCTTTTTATCATCGTAATAACTTTGTTCCTACCGTATAAGAGCTGCATTCGCACTACACAATACATTAATTTTGACTGTGTTATGCGCAACAGAACTAACATTTGTCATCTAATGATTTGCTAAACCAGATTTCTTTATTTCTCCTCCAGGCAAGAACCTGCCCCGTATTTCTCTCCATTACACTATCAGTCTCTACTGAACTGCAGCTGTCATGGTGCTCAGATGTGGCTCCTCATACATTCCTTAGCCTTGTACGGGACAGAGAGCAAGGTCTTGTTCTTTGTGAATGTCACACGATTGCTGCAGCGTACACACGAGGTTGCTGCAAACAATTGTTTCTTGGAACGATAATCTTTATGAAAAGGATACAGTGTGTAGAAGCCTTAAGATGGCCACTCATGAGAAAATGTTTGCCAAAATACACAATTATCGTGCATTTGGGCTAAAAATTGCCTAGTATGTCTATTAAATGCTAGGGCTGGATATCGTTATCGATCGGAATTCCAGATCAATACTGATTAAAAGTAAAACAAAAAATAATCATTTATACTCCCCTCAGCCGCAGCGCGGAGTATACAGGAGAGGAAGTTTTATTATGATTGACAGGCCACTAATAAAAGAACTTCCTCTCTCCTCATCAAGACTGGTATGGTCATGGTATGGACGGGGGTATGGACGGGGGTCTTTTACAGGCTTAAGTAGAGTTGGAAGGGGGAAGGGGAAACAGCTGGACACTCACACCAGAATGATATCGTTCTAGTGTATGGTGCTAATGACTAGGAGTAAGTCGGCCCGTTTATCAGCTCAAGCGATATTGTTCCTTTATTGGTCTTTATTTATTTGTTTGTTTGTTTGAGGGGAAAGGCCATTGTATATGTTACAGAAGGGCATGGCAAGATCTGTAAGTGATGGTGTAGTCACAAAATGGCTTTTCTACTCTTTTGCTTCCATATAAGTATTATGTAACCCTTTTAACAGTCACAGGTTAATCCTCCTAATGGCGCCCAGAAAAAGTATGAAAAGACTTGTTCAGACTACAGTGATTCTAACGTATGATAATATGATAGCAGGGGCAGGGACTCTGCAGAAAATGCAGAATGTCATAAATTTTTCCTGATTAAACAATGTCATTCCTATATGGATTAAGGGACCAAATCCAGACTACAGCAAAAGGCTCAGAGAGCATCTGATGTTTGGAATCTGCTTGCTACAGGTTTTGATAACACTGGGACACCAGATTCAGGTGGGATGTTGGGTTACCATACACTAAAGCCTGCTTTAACCCTTATTCACTAAGCTGCAGGAATGAAACAGTGGGGATGTTGCCCATAGCAACCAGATATTCTAGCTAACATTCTCTAGTATGTAATAGGAACATACTAACATTTAATTATACTAATTATTGTGCGTGCATTATGATCTCAGACCCGTCCCTGGGTTTCAAAAGCAGCTGTAGCAGAAGTCTGGATCAAGACCAATGTTAGCAATGCATATTACACAAAATAAATTGATAAATCATTGCATTGATGACAGCAGAGATAGGGACAGACAGACAGGCAGCACAAACTGATAAAACTCACAGCCGCAACGTACAGTGGAAAGTCAGAACTACTACCATTATGCTCAGTCATAAATCAGACCATAAATGTGACAGAAGTGTCTCCGGACAACACTAGTAATATGACAAATGTGCGGTACATGTGCCTACTCCAGCACTACAGATCAAATGGCTTTTTACTGTGATCGGTCTAATAATTCAGAAGAGTATTGTCAGCTTAAGAGGAGCCAAGACATGGAACTGGATTTTACACATAGAAAAACACTGGCATCTTGGACAATGGAATGCATATACATTATCATCATTAATAATAATAATCATCATCATCAAGCTCAAAATATATAAATATATTATTAAATTATCCAGCATAGAAAAATGTATATTCTCCATGAACATTCAATTTCCTACAAAGTTGATGTCACAGATTAAACAAGATTATGTAATTACCAGATCAGATGTCTCCTAATGTCTGGTTTTAAGATGGGCATCCACGTTCTAGTGAAAATCAGCACCATTCACTAGAACAATATTGTTTTAGTTTTACTGGGCCCAACTGTGACGCGGAGGAGGGGGAGAGCTCGGCACCTCTCCAGTGCCTGTCTTCACTACGGCTGCCCTGAAGAGAGTATAAATGTTTGGTTTTTTTTAACCAGGTCACGATATTGTTATCAATCTGGTATTCAGGTTGATAGTGATACCACATGCCCTAGCACTGAAAAAGTTTTTTATCGAAAATGTATTTATTTTATTTTTTTTTTTGGGGGGGGGGGGCGACGACTTTTAGCCCAAATTCACAAAAAGATGAAGACAATGTTGGCACACTTCACGTGCAGATAAGGAATTATACTTTCAGAACAGGGTATGGGAAGAGAACAGGAAAAACATGGTGGTGAATAACAAAGTAAGGGTGAAGCTAGAACACAGAGAGAAAGATGACCCAGGTGACATCCCATATATGTATATGTTACAGTTAATGTGCAGAATCAGTTAATGTGCACATTACCTAGTTAATGTGCACATTAACTGATTTGGTCAGGTAATGTGCATAAGGAAGTCTTTTCTGCACATTACCTAGGTAATGTGCACATTAACGGCATCGATGCAGTTAATGTGCACATTACCTAGGTAAAGTTAGGAAAAACACCAAGATCGTGCATTACAAATCATTTGCATGATGTGGGATTGTGCTGTCTGACATTTGGGACCTATATGTTAAGACCTTGGCAGTTAATAAAACAAATCTCGGCACATAGAATGATCCACTATTTTCTCACGCCGCTCCCGTATAAGTGTAGCGCGTTTAACGCAGTGCCCTCTTCCAGCCGCTCCCACATAAGTGAAGCGCAGTCAACTTATGCCTCTTTTCCACCAAAAATCCAGGTTGGGACCCTGGGGTTTTTTTACCCTGGTGAAAAAAAAAATAAAACCCCTTTTTTTTTCCAGGTTTGACACCATTTCCACTGAATGGAGTAGAGTATTGTAACCTACTATGTTTTAAAGGGAAACCCCTTTTCCACTGCAGCGACCCGGGTAAATTCCCAGTAAAAACCCTGCATTGGTCCCGGAAAAAAAACCCTATGTCTGTGTGCATAAACCCAGATTTTTTTTTATCAGTGGAAAAGGGGTATAAAGGTATCCTGCTCCTGCATAAGTGAAGCGCAGTTAACCTACAGTGTCCCACGGGTAATCGAAAACGTCCGGTAGTTTATTTTTGTTTCTTTTTCCTCTTTCTACATTTTTTTCACACTTTAACTAGGGCCTGGTAGGTAATGCGCACATTAACTAGGTAATGTGAGAAACGCAAGCAAGATGAAAGCAATTTCCTCACTTTAACTGCTGGCCCCAGTTAACTAGGTAATGTGCACATTAACTGGTTTCTGCACATTAACTGTAACATATATACTTTTGGTGTTATTGAAACTTTTTAAACATGCAGCAGCGTCTCACTTGACTTGTCTCTTTCTTTTTCTATTTCTAGTTACAGATCCTGTGCAGAGTCTTTCACTCTTTCACAGATCTGGTTGGGTTATTCTGCATAGACATTGCAGCATTTTTAATATACAATATATTGAAATATTTTACCAACAATTTAAAGTGAGGAGCGTGGCGATTCACACTGATGCATTTTACTGACAGCTCTGTAACTTTCACCTCTCTTTACCATCTGTGCTTCCGACATTGCTCCATCATTGATCATGCATGTCCGGAGCTCCCCAAGACCCAGTGAGACAATCAGATGTCGTTTCAACATCATCAGCTATTGTGTGACTGTCATGATAGTCGTTAGAAAAACGTCCAGTGTGTACCCAGCATAACTTCTGCACTTTATTGCAAGCATTTAACAATTTGCAAGTATCATTTACATTGCAGGAGTACAATGGGTGACAACACATCAAATGTGACATACTGCAGAGTAAAAGGAAAACTGTGAATTACTTTTACTATATACAGTATGGCTCTCACATATAGTCAACAAACTTGATTTTATGTCTTATTTCAGTGGGAAGTATAAACACATAGAAAAATAGATACCGCTGACTAACAAAAGTATAGCGACAAAGCAAAACATTTTAAAAAATAAATAATAATGAATATGTTTATATCTATTCGAGATGCTAATTTATTTGAATATTTCCATTTTAGAACTTACCATGTAAAACTGAAATTTGATCGCACAAAACTTAAGGAGTGTGTTGTTTTAAAAGTTGATACCCATAACCACACAATAATTACAGTCCCTTAACATAAAGCGACGTGGACTGTACGCACAACACAAAACTTCTGGAACTTCTTGGTTTAAGACAAAAAACCTTAAATATAAAATTATACCAACTTGCATAAAACTCATTATAATGATAACTACATAAGATTAGAGTTTGTTGCTCATGTTTGTACACAATACACCTATCAGTGTTAAACAATACTCCGAGATATTCTGCTTATATGTATTAGCAGAACACTTTCTTTGTTTTATTGTTCCGTCTGATAACTTTTAGATTTTTCTACCCGATATTTTCGGTTATGGGAGGAGGAAGGATCGCTTCCTGCCAAAACACAAGCACATCATGCAGCTGGGGTCTTATCCCCATAGGAATGATATAACTGCACAACCCAAAATATTCCACATTTATTCTCATGTCTGCCACAAATACCATTATCCATTCTCTCACCAGCAACGGGCCATATGTTTAGCACTATACACAACAGACACCGCTTTACCCTGGATTCACACCTACAGCATTATATAACACAAGTCATATGAGAACAGCTGTCACCACACACATTGTAACTGGTGTACACAATCAGGAGATGCCATGCTACATCCTGGGACCACAAGAGGGACAGAGGAGAACAGGACAGGTCCTAAGGAACATACTGACAACACTGACTGGATTCATTGCAGCAATGACATAATCTGTATCAACCAAAAAGTCCTAATACTCTGCTGCCAGATCATTGAGGGGACACCAGATGCCAGCACTATTGTCATTACACACAACATACACATGCATATGTATGTATGTATGTATGTATGTATGTATGTATGTGTGTGTGTGTGTGTGTGTGTGTGTGTGTATATATATATACACATTACACAACCGAATTATGCTGCATGGCAACGTGAGCACCTGGGTCCTTATGAGTATGAGAGACGCAAGCCATCGCTCCGCATGTGACATGGTGACAGGGGTCCGGTAGCCGGGAGACCTCACCTCTGTTGTGCAGCACGGAGCCGGGAGCCTCTACTCTCCGCACCACCTGCTCTGTTTTGATTCGGCTGTACACGTCATGCTCGTGCACGAACCCGGATCTCCCCGGCCGCTCTCGTTCCCCCCCTCCTCCTCTCTCGCCAGCTGATGCGCGCTCCCGCTGGTGGGGGGGGGGGGGGGGTGTGAGAAAAAAAAAAGAAAAAAGAATGAGCGCGTGCAGGAAGCATCCGGGAGGAGCGCGGCCCAGCCAATCAGCGGCTGCCAGAGACGGAATAGACTCGTGACGTAGGGGAGAGGAGGAGCTAGCAGCCGAGTCCCGCCTAACATCAGTCTGCGCGCGGGGCAACATCTTCATGTGTGTTTCTGCGCATCTA
>JABWIB010007382.1:14702-30551 GCA_016617825.1 Platyplectrum ornatum
TAAATTTCCACTTCGACCACTGTATATATATATATATATATATATATATATATGACGCTGAAGCATGCTGGGAGTTTTACCACCCCTTCTGAGGGTTTTATGTCTGCACTATACAAATAATAATTGACATATTACTTTTACTTACACGTTGTCTTCAGAACCTGTTCTCACTGCTCCATGGACCTGGGAATTTGCTGCAGTATACATTTTTATTTTTTTTATATTAAAATGTTTTTCTTCTTTTGTATACTTTTTATTGCCACAGTTTTCTCCCCTGTAAAACCTGTGTCAGCCTGGTCACTCTACGGGAATTACCCTGCTTTATCCCTTGGATTTCAGAAGGACCGTACANACCTTGACCAGAGTCATCAAAGCANAACCTGGNTTTTTGGCGCAGTGTGAATAGGGTATTAGATGGTCCGATTGTGGTCGCTACGCAATGGCTATGGGAGCATTTTGTTGGGACAGCACATAGTGTGCGGCTAACATAACATACAGTGAGTCATCAAACTTATTTTATGAATTCTCTTAGTGTATTTGGAAAGGGGTGAAGAAAGGCTATTGTCAGACTCAGCTTACAAAGAGCTGGAAACAAGGCAGCCGCGTATGCTTGTAATTGCAATCTATTTTTAGGTAGACGTGACAGCCAAATAGACGACCTTTGTCATTCCAAGCGTGCAATAAACCTCTTATAATAAGGATGCTTTTCATAAGAACACGTTGTTTTGCATCCCTCTTCCTTTGCTTCTGTAATATGCTATTTAATAAGTTTATGCTCTATCCCAAGACTGACATTGATGGGATGGAAAGCCGATGTTGTTCATGTCAGTTACCAACGCTGTCAATGCTTTACATACTTATCCATCACCAGCCTCTCAGGAAAGAATTTAAAATGTCCCTATGACGTCAAACAACCCCCACCCCAAAAAAAAAGTTCAACGCCAAGTTTAGTCAGCGGAGGCCTCACAATGAAAAAGGCAGATAGCATAAGTTAAACCTGTTTGCACACCAGGAATTTAATGCCTCTTCTACTGTCTACTGTTACCACTGCGGGTTTGCCGTACGAGTATAAAGGCTTCTCATAGATGAACATTTAGGAGAGGGATAACCAGGGCTCAGCCAGATTAAGTGTTGTAACAAAGATGAGTAAACAGGATTCCATAACCTCTTGCTTGGCCAAAATGTACGAGAGCAAGTTTGACCACAATCCAGGGCCTGGAAAGTCACCAGGGAAGTCTCCTGGAGGGGTGAGCGGCTTGGACAGGAAGCTGAACCTTCTCAACGAGAAGATGGACAAATTATTACACTTTCAGGAAGACGTCATGGGCAAACTGGAAAGCGTTCATCACGGCATGGACGTGCTTGAAAGAGGAATGGATAAACTGTCGGCATTCCACGGGCCCAGTCCTCGGATCGTTGAGGGACACTATCCCAAAGTTGACACGGAGCCGGCTGGAGGTCAAGGAGCCTTCCACGAGTTGACCCGTCTGCTTAAAATATTGCACGAGGAGTCCGTCATTCACCAGGAGAAACTGGACAGCCTTGAGAAGATGGTCTCCGCTGTGGATAAAGTTGTAGCCTTTGTAGGTAAAACTCTAAAAAATTCCAAAATTGTGGATTTCGTCTTGAAAGGCACCATGCCGTGGAGGAATGAGGCGCACGAAGAGGTTGGTGAACGTCCTCTCCTTTATTACACGCTATTAAGCTTAGGGAGGAATGTTAGAGACCTCCTGGGGGAGATTTTGTCGGCGTGATTATTGTAAACAGTAGATAACTAATGTCAGGTCTGAGTGACACTTCATTTATGAAATGCATACAGATCGGGTGCGCGGTGTAATTATAAAATAAAGATTTAAGGATTAAATATTCAGTGTCAGTGCCCTGTCTCTGTTCCATTGATTGAGGGGATGTGAAGAGCCCTCTTCAGTATAATGAGATATTTTAAAACACTTTAGAGGATAAGTTGGAGAATTCAGCATATATTTATTCCATGAGGGAAATGTGAGATAAATGACATTTTGTTTTTATATAAATGCACAATTATGAAATTATATATCTAATGTGTAAATCACAATTCCTAGTTCTTCCTTGTTATCTCCTTAATTTATTTTACAAAACAAAACCATCTAAACCCTCTCACCTTCAGCCTCCTATTGTGTCTATCCCACGCCCTCCTTCAACCTTCTTAGTACACACCACCTATCTATACCTCTACCCTTACCCCAACCTACCCAGGACATACCTTGTACCCCCACCCCAGCATTTTATTCCTGTACTCAAAACATGTCTTTACCTCATTGGTGACCTCCATTTCACAACACAAGCCAATGTTGGAAAATAAGAGGACACAGGTGGAAGAGTTACTGTTACACTGTTATTTAGACTTGGGCTAGGACACATTGTCTCTTACCTCTAATACCGTTTCTGCAGTTTAACGTAGTTTTGCATACCCTCCAGCCGGACCTGTTTAGCCGGTACAGTGTGGCAAACCAGGACACTTTTGTCAACACTCCCGCAAGCGTACTGGATTTTTATTAATAGATGGGTCCGTCCTGTTTCAAGACTGTATGGCTTCCATACCAATTCTCATTTGTATATGCTGTGGATGAACTGAGTTTCACCTCCCTGAATCCTGGTGTAATTCATGATGACAAATCATATGTGCAACATGCCAAAACGTTGTTGCATTGCATGTAGCGTGCAATTTGTATTTTCTTTTGTAAAGCATTATCTTTTACAAATACTAATATAAGTGGGCAATGGGTTTATTACTGCATTATGTTGCATTATTACTGCATTATGGTGATGTCACATCCGCTTCCATTCAGGTTCAGTGGTGCCATGTATGTGTTTTGACATGGTATTGCCAATCAGGGGTAGGAATGCCGATGCCCCTAACACTCCTCTCCCATAAGTCAAAATAAGTAAGGAAACGGGTGACTGTTGATTGCTGTTTATGAATGCATCTGGTATATAGCAAATAGCTACCAACATCTATCCATCAATGTTTTCAGTTGATCTCTCTACAAAGGCTTATCTGTGCCATGGTGTCGTCATCTATATTTTTATAGCATGAAGTTAAAACCCAGGGCCAAAACTCCGTCACCAGTGCCAGATTAAGAGACACATGGGCCTGGGGCTACAAATGAGGAAAAAGGCCTATTGGAATGGCCAGTGATATGTTGGTGTGACCACTGGGTGGGACGCTTCATCACACTGATATCAATAACTGCAGTACTGTGGGCCTTTTTGACAATGGAGGCCTGGGGCTGTAGTCCCATTTTCCCCATTGTTAATCTGGCCCTGTCCGTCACAAATAACCAGTATCTGCAACCATTCGGCTCTGAAAGTAGAAAGCAAGTCTGGGGGGACATTGTGGATGCAGTGGGGGGAAGGGGGTTTTCCCTGGCTTGCAGGTGACTTTCCCAACAGTGTCGGTGACTCCTGCAGCATCAATGGCTAACTGTTTTGAATCCCTAATTATTCCCTTAGCTCCCCCACATCCTAACTCCAACCCTCCCTCCCAACAGCCTAGCCCCAACCCTCTCCCTCCCCCACTACCTAACCCTCCATTCCTCACATCTTAACCCCAACCCTCTCTTCCCAGCAGCCTAACCGGAACCCTCCATTCCCTGCAGCCTATAATCACCCCTCCCTGCTACCTAACCCTAACTGTCCATTCCCCGATTCGTAATCCCAACCCTTTCCTCCCAGCAGTCTTACCCCATCCCCTCCATTCCCGCAGCCTAACCCCAACCCTCCACTCCCCACAGCCTATCCTTAACCCTCCACTCCCCACAGCCTATCCTTAACCCTCGCCTGCGCCGCCGTCAGCTGTTGCTATGAATGGTTAGAGTATGTTGAAGTAGATATCTCTGTCGAAGATTGAACCAGTGTCAGCGGATACATCCTCTGAGTTCTAGAACCTCAAAATAGACGTCAACGGGTTACATAAAATGTGCCTCCCCTACTACACTTACACCCCATAGCCTTAAAGAGCTGCTAAAACAGCAAACCTGTTTGCCTATAGACAGGGCCAGATTAACAATGGGGCGGATGGGAGTATAGTCCCAGGCCTCCATCTGAAAAAAAGGCCCACACATGCAGCCACACATCTTCAGGCCTCCCATTGAAATGCATGAGGATGAACGTGAGATATGTGCACTTTCCTGCACAGCAGCACAACACCATGCACTACGTGTGATAAAGGATGATGAAGTGTAATGAATAAATGGGCCCACATATAATTTACCACCTCACACAACACTGATCATACCCACTGCAATGGGCCCTAGAAAATGTTCTGCCCCAGGTCCATTGTGTTTTTATTGTGGCGCTGCCTATAAATCTGTAACCCTTCCATACAACCGAGAACACGTTCAACATACCATATGTCAATAGGAGAACCTCTCAAAGCATTTAAAAGCACTAAAACTTGTGAAGTCATGAATCTGTCCTGGACAGCGGTGCAATGACTTCTAATTGCTGCTGTCTGGAGTGACAGAAATTCTCAAGTTCTGGTCTTTGGTCAAATAAAAGAAATCATATGAAAGTGTCTGAGGCTCTGGGAACCTTGTGAAGCTTCTGGCCGTGAGTGTAAATTAAAATACCGCTGAAAACATCTATTTACCGGGGTTTGTTCAATATTTGTGACAGCAGAGAGATGAGGGGAACGGAGTTCAGAAAATAAGAATTATTAATGTAAAGACAATAAACACACATTACGCCCTTAACTTAAGCTTGTGACCAGCTCCTTTAATGTGTCACCGGATGAACTGTGATGGTCATGATAATGTTTATAAGATGCCTGGCCATAGAGTTCGTGGGATTTTTGGGATACGGTCCTCCTGCAGCAGAATTGGGCCACACAGTGTTCCAGGAGCGAGGGGTCCAAGGAAGAGCACAGAAGAAGAAGACAAAAACGAGGAAGCGGACAAGACAAGCAAAGTTACACCTGGGTTAAACCATGTTGAATTGCAGGGGGGGGGGGGTAAAATGAATGTTAGAGTTTGCATGCAGGGAGAATACTTTATTTATGCATTTTTTGGGCTATGAAACATCATCTCTTAACTCTAAAGCTGGCCATACACTATAAGATAAATTGATCCAATCCTAAGATTTTTCAAGAGTGGGTAAAACCAGTGGGTAAAACCATGTTGAATTGCAGGGGAGATAAAATGAATGTNAGTGTGTGCATGCAGGGAGAATACTTTATTGTTACATGTTGCACACAGATACTGACCAGCGTTACTGTTACACTGTTATTACACTTGTGCTGGAAACATCATCTCTCACCTGTAATACTGATTGCAACTAATTCAATTTGCCTCCCCTGCAATTCAACATGGTTTTGCCCACTCTTGAAAAATCTTACGATTGGATCAATTTATCTTATAGTGTATGGGCAGCTTAATACTGTTTGCAGTTGATGAACTTTACCTCCTTGCAATTCATCACGGTAACCAGACCCTTTACCACAAGTCTGGATCTGGTCCAATGAAGCTAAAGTCATTTTGTCAACAATTATACTGTCAACAGCCTTAGATTGAAGGTGTATTGAAGGAGTGTTTATAAAGAAACAGTTCTCAACAGGGACCTATCCTGACAACACAAAGCTCAATAGTATTATTATACTAAACTTAGTGCTGTCGATAATTTAAAATTCTGCCCCTAACCCTAACTGTCCTCTCGCCACAGCCTAACCCTAACCATCTCTTTAGCGCTGCTTAACCCTAGCCATTTCCTTGCCGCTGCTTAACCCTAACCATCCCCTTACCACAGCCTAGCCATCACAGTCCTCTTACCCAGCCTAACCCTAACCATTACCAATACACAGCCTAGCCCTACCTCAGCACTAACAGTAAACCTAAAACTAAAAGTTTAAAAGTAACATAAAGAAATCTGACACACACCAGTCCATGTTGCGCGGGGTGCGGGAGTGTCCAGATGGTGTACGGGTTGGCTGCACATTGCTCGATCTGGTCAGGAAGGTGAGTAGAGGATACATGACTATATCTCTATAAAGGAATATGTTCTACCATGGTTGTTACTTTCTATTATTATTTGTGTGCTCATTGATTCGCGATCTTTATTTCATTGCAAAAATCAATTTGTTTGCAACTCTTGAATAGCTCGATGCTTTTCCAGCAGAAAGCGTGATACTTCTGTTTTGCTTTGATCTTGAGTGTATACTTGTATTGTGTTTTAAAACACACCCGGAGCAACTAGACAGAATTTTCTTCCCTGTCGCTCGTATTGACCTATATGAACCGACCATTACCTGTCGGCCTGATTATCTGTGATTCAGATGCCAATATTATGTTACAGGCAGTGATAACATACCACATATGAGGCTTTGGAAGAAAAATATCCTTATAAATCAGTGTTTATCTCTTTTGTTTGTTCTAAAACACGTGAACACATAAAGAATCCCGGTATAGTAATGGCTTGATCTAGCCTTTATGTACTGTTACAGGATGGGTGGTATCCTGATGTTGGCCACTGGTTTGCGATAGAACCAATGTCTAACCCACTTCTAGTCACCGGACATAGCAGGACGTGGATCCTGCCCGTTGTACTGTTAGGTTGCCCTAGTTGGCGCGACTTATCCTGATCTGTTCCTACACCTTGGCTATGGGGGTTCCTGACAATCACTAGGCTCCTTCACTTCGTGCCTAGAACCTCTTACTTCTGGGTATGCACTAAATATGCTGCACGTCCCTTGTGGGTGTCTGGCTGATGTACCCCTGAACCTCTTACTCTGTGCCAGCACTGTGGGTAGCTGGCAGACGTCACTGGGCGCTGTTCCTCTGACAGCATTGCACTCTCTCTCTTTGCATGTCCTGTCTGTTTGATCCTCCTAGTAAATAGCGCTTAGGAAAAACATTGTCACCTTGTACCCTATTATTATTAAGTAATAGGGGGTATCTATATTATACAGATCCACTAAGCTGTTTGCACACTAAGCACTTTATTATACCTTCCATTTTACTCATGACATTTGTGTTAAAGGCTTATCTGCTTCATCTTGTGTTAATAAATTAGGAATTGATAAATGAATGTTCTTTTTTATTTATTATAGTATTAGAAAGAAACTCTGGAAGCACTACTTTCTATGGACATGGTGTATTATTTACTCGAGGGTTGAACGACCTATCTTAATAGATTATTGATCATTAGAGGTTTTTACTTTACCTTTTCGTGTGCAGTCATACATTATTCATTCGGTCATTGCCGTCCATCCGCTGACAGCAGATCAAGTATAGGATTTGACGATATTTAAGTCATTTGGATTAAGCACATGTCGCATTACTCTCCATGACTATATTATCACTACTTATGTCTTGTAATACAAGTCTTTATTTACAGTACATTGATACAGATGCTGATGTAGACTTAGTGTCCTAGTGCTGTCTACTATTATAACAATTTTTGCTGGCAAGGTAAACGCTGGTCTTGCTATCGGACTGAAGTCCTGCATCTCCGTCCTGTTCTCAGCCATGTGCTTACATCTGCATTTTGTTTTTTTTACTGATTTATTTGCCTTTTTTTTTTTTTTTTTTAGGCAAAAGATAATTCTGAAGAGAAAGAACCTAAGCAGAAGCATGTTCTCACCAGCAGAGATTCCCAGTCAGAGATACAGAGAGCAGCCTCGGGTAAGTGCTTGGGTCTGTAGGGATCCAGAGCGCACCTCCCAACTGGCCTTATTTAACTGGGACAGTTCCACTTTTGGCCGACTACCACTTTATCCGCCTACCAGTTGCCCCGATTGAGGCGGAAATACAGAAGGAACATGGGCAGAGCATGGGCGGGGATGGATGTGGCTTGGTAAAAGTCAGGGATTGGAGTTATTTGTTCGTTTTTGGCCAGCTAATCATTAGGATGTATACCAAAGGTACAATGCTACCATCAGGAATTGGGATGGGGGGTATGACTATGTCATGATGGGAGCATGCTAATCCAGTGTCCCTTCTGCCTTGGAGTGCTATGCTGCTCCTTAGCATGTATAGTATCTTTGATGAGATGACCAAAATGACATTCGTTCTCCATACATTAGTCCAGCTTTGCCAGCTTTTGTTTGCAGTAGGCCATGGGTTTATGTATGTAAATCATGCCACAAAGCCCTATTCCCTGGATGGCAAAATAATACCTTCTGATTGGGATCAATCTATCATAATAACCATCAGGACTGAGGCAGTGAATTATATGAAATCACTGCCTCTGCTCAGGTGTCCGGAGATTTGCAGATTTGCATGAAAATAAATGGGTTCTATACAGGTTTTACGCAAATCCCAGAGACGTCATTATTCAGAGCATACAGATTTGGGTCTGATGGATGGGAGGGGATAAGCACTGTAATTGTGTTCTCTGTATACCAGCCACCCACAGGATCAAACCCCAGGAAGAGAGAAGAATCGGCCAGAAGACAGCCTCCTCTATTAGCCCTCACAGTAAAGTCAGCAGTACAGGTGGTCAACCCCCTCTAGAAACATCTCGACATCCGAACAGTCCTCTTACTTCTAAACCATGGGCCCAGAAGGTGGCAGGAGAAAAACCAGGGGACAAAGGAGTTTCAACAGACCTGGGACAGCATGGGCAAACTTCCCATGACCCTTCCCAAAATCAAGATACTAGGCTTGAGGAACCTAAGGAGGCACTAGAGGAACCGGGGGGAGATCATAGTTCACTCAATAAAAACTCTATCTCCATATCTCCATCTGCTTCAGAACAGCAAGTTCCAAGGTAATGAATAAAAGCTTGGTCATTGTGATTTAGTTCTGTAGACTGATTTGGATTGATTTTAATTTGTCAACTAATTTCATATGGCTACCATGTTATCGATGAAATGTGAATTTAATGAGCAGAGAGGCTTAGGAATGCACCTCTGAGTATTGTCTTACCGTCCCATGTCATTTTGAGAGTGAGATTGTGTTACTGGCTACTCTACTCATGAACTTTGTATTAATGATAGATCAGTAATAATTACGTGAATAACAACTTAACAATATTGTGAATTTTACAGCAAAAGTTCCCCAGTTCAGGTGCATAAAACAGAGGTCAGCAGCACAGAAGCAACTAAAACACAAATACCACTCAAGGATAGACAAGATCTAGCATCTCAAAGGTCGGAAGTTACTGGCAAGGACAAACCATCGTCTTCTGCTGCAAGTCCTGCAGAAGGTCAGACATATGGCCACCAGGAGACCTTTCTACTACAGAAGGTGGGAGATCCAGCATTGGCGCAGGAAGACCTGAGAGGAGATAGTAAACAAACAGTGGGTGAAACAAAACACCAGAAAGAACAAGAACTCGTTAAAAAGAATATTGATTCCATCCAGGCACCAGATCAACCCCTTTCCTCCAAGGAACCAACATGCTCATCTGAAGTTGCTGAAACTGCTTTTCAACATATCATTGGTGAGTGTTTAATATACGTTGCCTCTAATTGTCATTTGGATTGTCTTGACCTTGATCACAAAGCATTAAACAAAACTATCATGAAGGAATGTGTTAATCTTAAATCATATTTAAGGTAAAAAATTGTGCAGTGTATGGGCACTTACAATAATTTTGCCAATTAAACCCACTTTAAAAGCATAAACCAAACGATTGTTTTTTCAAAAAGAAGTACTAATTTGCATATTATTTCCCCCCCCCCCCTACAATTATTGTACAGAGTATGGCTGCTTCCAATTGGTTCATTTTTCATCCAATCTTTAGATTGGATGATTTATCTTATAGTGTATGGCCAGCTTAAGTCGTATGTCAATAGTATGTAAAGTCTGGATCTGGTCCAGTGCAAGATGCATCCACACATACCTCTAAATCAGTCTCTTAATTTGAGGTGGTGACCATAAGACATGTGGCAGTCACTGGAAAACCAATACTTGCCCAAATTAATATTGCTGGACTGGTAGATCATGCTGCATAAAGTCTGATACATAAATTACAATGGCATTCATGCAATGATTCAGGTGTTTGCATGGTCTCATTACAGATGACTGTCCGCCTCCACCTGCCCCTTTCAGCCATCGCATAGTGAGCATCAAGCAAGCCATCCTCTCATCCTGTTATAAAGTGTGCCAGCATGAAGTGTTAGGAGGGTAAGTGACCAATCACAACTGCACTCAAAGTTCAATTATTATAAACTTTGGCAAGAGCCACTATCTGATACTATAATATCATAATTATCATTATTATCTTATTAGTAATAATATATATTTGTGGTTACACACAAATCAATGGGAAATTTAGATTTTTGGGGCTTTTGATGATAATGAGACCTAAAGGTGGGTACACACAGAAGCTGGGGAAGAAGTTAGAACTACAGGAGACAGAGTAGTCGGTCACCTCTGGGTGCAAACCTGGAAGAGGGCATTGTACGACATTGTATCCTGCAGTCTCCCTCACCCAACACATAGCTGCCTCCAAGACACCCCATGGAGTAGATGGAGACGTGTGACCTCTTCTCTGTGCCCTGTGAGGAGCCAGCACGCAGAGGCCGGAAGAAAGAAGAGAGAAGAAGAGGTAAAATTAGCGTATATGGAGGCGTGTGATGCTGAGGGCAACAGTGTGAAGAGTAGACATGAAGAGGAACCAACATTTATCTTGGTTCCGGGATGACGTTACGACACAGTACTGAAGACACATTCCATAATACAATGTCTAAAAAGGACTTTAATATACACTTTTCTGTCCAGATGAGCATGCTGATTCTTCATACATAGTACACACGATACTGGCAGCTCTGAGTGGTTATATCTTTTTCCCCATCTGTTGCCAAGATCGTTTGATGGTTGATCAAAGTACAAACTTATACAAACACTTCCAAACACTTGTTTATCGTGTGATGGGAGTGATAATAAAGTGAAAAACAGCCAGTGTGTACCCAGCTTAAGTCTTAAGCAAAATGTAAGAATATAAAAATAATATATATATATATATATATATATATATGTTTACAGTTAAATTTAGTTTCAATTATCATGAGATAATCTACATAATTTTTATGTACTCTCATTACTACACTACTGAACCCTAATATAAGAATTAATTTGATACAAGGATGAATAAAGTACTTTATTATGGGTCATATAAAATATAAGCAGAAATTAAACCTCAGATCAGGCTTCTATGGGCCAGACTTTATCGTGCGCAAAGTGCGCTATAGCGGACTGCGGGGCCTTATTATTTGCATTATATTAACATAGAGCTACGTATAGAAAAATACTTTGGGCTCTTTTCCATCTTCGCGCACCATTGAATCTGATCCTATAGGTTAAACAAGCGCATTCCGACGCTTTCACGTCCTCCTAATGCTTAGAGGAGGAAGAGCACCTCTACATGCCGGCATCCCTCTGCAACTCTCCAAGAGTTTTGCACCCTCTTTTGGGAGTCCACAACAATAATTTGGGAGTGTCCTGGACACTCCAGGAGAGTTGGCCAGTATGAATTGTGCATGTTTTCTACCGTGTTTCCCTGATAATAAGACACTGTCTTACATAATTTTTTGGCCCAAAAAAACACCATAGGGCTTATTTTCAGGGTAGGTCTTATTTTAATTAACAGTGAAAGAGATTTATATAAACAGGCCTGCTTTTATCCCCATCCTGCCCCCCAGTCCTGTTTATATCCCCATCATGCCCCCCAGTCCTGTTTATATGCCCATCATGCCCCCAAGTCCTGGGGAATTCACTAGGGCTTATTTTCAGGGTAGGGCTTATTTTTGAGGTAGGGCTTATTTTGGACTGTTTTACAAAAATTAGGGTAGGACTTATTTTCGGGGTAGTATACACAGGACCTATAACAGAAAAGCAGTGATCTAATTGTTTACCNATACAGTGTTGTTCCCCCTGTTATAATTACATGGAACATGTGACTGCTAGGCACCCACACGGACAATAACATTTTATGACAGAGTATGTGGACAGCTGGTGACAAGTCTAATCCACCGTAAACTGTGAGAAAGAGGAGATTTGTGCCTGTAGTCTTTGGAAGGTGTTTACCATGTGTCAGGCTATTTATAAGCAGCGATAACAGCAGCACTATCACAAACTCCCAAAACATCTCCGAGCTCCTGCCCTCAGCATAGGAACACGGCTCGCGGGCAGGTTGTGTAACATTTTCCGTCACCTCTGCCTTTGTTCAGCGCGCCATTGTATTGTGACCTCTATGGCAGACCCTGGGTTAAACACAAGTTTAATGCTGGAGTTTACATTGCGGGAAAAAGAGATAATAGAGCTGATCCAATGCTATGCACCAAGTTACATTCATGTGATTGTTCTACATTCATCTGGAAAATCTACATTTAAATTATATATATATATATATATATATATATATATATATACTTGTAATTCTCAGTTTTCTAGATACTGTACTGCATTGGCCAGAGGTCTACAGGGAAGGGGTGATAGGTGCCTCACGCCCAACATTTTTTTAATTCGTAATTATATCTCTCCTCCTTCCTGGCATTGCTCCCTCCACATTACATATTATACCCCCACAGTCACTCCACTGTACCCACATATTATAATGTCACAATCACATCACTAGCCTCACATTGCATATTATACTGTCCAATGCTGGGGCCCTAGACGACCGTCAATACTGCCTATGCCTTGAGCCTCCTCTGCTTCAAAGCATAAGAGAAAAAAGAGACGTTTTATGAATTATAATTTAAAAACTTTATAGATATACAGTACAAAAAGAATTTCATTAAATGACATTTAAAGTGGTTTAAAGTGGTTACACTGAGTAACATTATGAACTCAAATGCACTCATATACATTTATTTATATTCTAACATTCTGCTTATATGTTTTAATAAAATATTTCTCTCTCTTTCACTGTTTCCTTTTTAAATCTTGACATGAATACACTTCTTCCATGAACACATTTTGAAGATTGTCTTATATAAAAGTCACATTTACATTGCTATTTTAATTTTATATTTATTAACAGTGGTCGTTTTGGGCAAGTTCACAAGTGTGTAGAGATAACATCCGGCCTTCGGCTCGCGGCCAAAATAATCCGAGTCAAAGCTCCCAAGGACAGAGTAAGTGATATCGAGTTTGCAAGTGTGACGATATTCACAATCCTGAACTGGCCCCAGACTGTGAACAGCCAATATCCGGCCACATATGGGCANATATATCCAATTTCACCGGCCACATATGNGCACATATATCCAATTTCACNGGCCACATATGGGCACATATATCCAATTTCACCGGCCACATATGTGCACGTGGCGAACGTCCACAAACTCCATGGTCCGGGAGATTTGCCTGGTCTCCTAGATTCTTGGGAAATTCGTAATCCTTCCGGTGAAGTTGCCAGCCCTGGTTTACGTCCTTATGCACTATGCANTTTTCCGCCCTGTACCCATTTTACTTGAGAATGGTGTGGAAATATTAAGATAGAGTCCCGTAATTATAACTCCATTGCAAGGGAATTTGTATGCAGTTGAGGTCCAGGTATTGGAGGTCTGGATCATCANCAGTGATGCTTGATGATGACGACAATAATGATGGCGATGATGTGACTGTGTACAAATGGCGTCTAAGGGACACAATCTAATAAGTGTTACATATATAATATGTAATTACTAAATATAGGAAACTATTTCATAAGTTTGTATATGTTTACCTAAAACATGTTACTAACTAATAAGTATGCAATTGCTCAAATGCTCAGCCAAAAGAGACATGCCTAGTACCATACAGAGGCCATCTGACTTGTCAGTCATTCTATTAATATTATCCTTTGCTGATAATGCAGTACATTTAATATTTATAAAGGCATATTTCAATTTGTTTCTATATTGCCAGTAAGCAGATACCAAAGGCACATGAGGATTTCTGTTCCCGCTACCTAAGTACAGCTGTAAAGTAAGACTGCATTTTAGAGGTGTAATTACCTTGACATAGAAGTAGCTAGAAATATCATTTATGCACCATTTAACATTAGGGACTTAGGGAACTTAAGCATGTTAATTTATTAAGTATATGGGAAAATATATAATATGTTTTGCTGGTTTATAGAACACAAAGACATGTGCCCTTTAACATAGTGATATTCAGTGCAGAAGCCAGGCATATGACGAGCATCGGTGAGGGTTACTTCATTATTTTGCATATTCATAAGTCTGGNAGCTCCTGTAACGTGAACAGANGGGTGAAATAGAAAAGGNCATCCNGCAGTTATGCTATGTGGTATCTGGNCGNCCAGANNNACAGAAGTTTGCTCACGTTACATGGGGGGCCAACAGAACTAAAAGGTCAATGTCTTCTTTGTTTCACCAGGATGAAGTGAAGAATGAGATTAATGTGATGAACCAGTTAAATCATGTGAACCTGATACAGCTTTATGATGCCTTTGAATGCAAGAACGACCTGACCTTGATCATGGAATAGTACGTATAAGGTTTAGATGACGTGGATTGTATGGCTATTGCATGGAAANTATTCCTTATGTATGTACAGTATCGTGTTTGGTTTCCATGATCATTGGATGATTTGCTGTCTTGACAAAAGACTACATGAGGATGACCAGCGGTCGTATTGGGAATTCAATGAGGCCCTGTATAACAATCTGTAAGAAGATCACCTATAGGGGAGGCGCTAAATAAATAGGTTTAGCACAGAATTAAGATCTTTACTAAGAGCCCTACAAATATATGTAAATATATGTATATAATGATGTTGCAATCTAATACAACACTTCACAATACAATAAAGAGATTTATAGTTGCCTCCATACAATGCAGACAAAATCCTAATGACTACCACCCAATCCAGGAAGCATTATAACTACCTCCAAATACATCACATCCAAATGACCACCACCCAATTCAGGAAGCATTATAACTACCTCCAAATACAGCACATCCTACTGACCACCACCTATTACTGTCATAATCCTAAAGGGATTGTGGAGTGCCCTCCATAGCAACCAGCCCACCAGGAAAACCCCCTGTAAGTCTCATGGACAATCTGTACGTGGGGATGGCCAAATGTTGGTGTGGCCAGTCTATCCCTGGGGACAGTCAAATAATGGTGCTTCCATTCATAGAGCCCGCGCCCCATGGTGCCATGTAACCAAGGTGCCGGTAATCGCAACCCCCATCCCCCAGTTTTGGAATATGATATCAAACACGGCGTGTGAGTGTGAATGCTCACTGCATGATCTTTTACGTCTCTTTGTTTTAACTTCTTAGCCTGGATGGTGGGGAACTATTTGACCGAATCACAGATGAAGACTATAATCTCACTGAGCTGGATGCCGTTATGTTTACCAAGCAGATCTGCGAGGGAGTNTATTATCTGCACCAGCAGTATATACTTCACCTGGACCTCAAGGTTATGATACCATATGTCACTTATGTGATTAATATGAATATTTTTAAGAAATCATATTGGGAATTTTCTTTTGTTTTGTATCCTNCAGCCCGAGAATATTCTGTGTGTCAGCCGAACGGGAAACCAGATTAAGATCATTGACTTTGGCTTAGCGAGAAGGTCAGTGATCATCTTCTCTCTAGTCTTCATAGAGATAACCCTTGGGGTCTTGTTGAGAAGTTATTGACTTGTGATGATTTCTAGGTACAAGCCGCGGGAGAAGCTGAAGGTAAATTTTGGAACTCCTGAGTTTCTGGCCCCTGAAGTGGTGAATTACGATTTTGTGTCCTTTCCAACCGACATGTGGAGCGTGGGAGTCATTACTTACATGTTGTGAGTCACTTGCTGGCTTGGATATCACAACACAATGAAGGTTGTTATATGAATCACNAGAATTACTGGGAAACCTCTGACTTCAGACCTGTAGCATGTAATCGCTGTAGCTATA
>JABWIB010007385.1:24835-36577 GCA_016617825.1 Platyplectrum ornatum
TCTCCCTGCTCCCTGGTATAAGCCTCAGCTGCCCGGAGACTGTGCTGCACAGGGCTGCTGGAAGTCCTCTGCTTGCTGCACAGAAAGGGTTAAGTGCAGGGCAGCCTGGCTCCTGTCCTGTGCAGGCACAGAGGATTTCCAGCAGCCCCTCTGCAGCACAGACCCTGCAGCTGACACTTCTACCAGGCTGTGTGATCAGGCTGAGCTCCGTGGATGCCCCGGAGTTTGTTTACAATAGGGGAGGGGGAGGAGGGAGTATGTACTCACAGGAAGCCAGCGTGCAGCAGGGACCTAGCTACTGTAATGTTTAGATTAGATAGGGCTTATTTAGCGTAGCTTAGGGCTAGAGGACTTAATTTTGGGGGAGGGCTTATTTTAGACAGTAAAATGGGGTAGGGCTTATTTTCAGGATAGGTCCTATTATCAGGGAAACACGGTATGCGTGCTATCGTGAATGAAACTAATGTGAATATCAGTTTTTAATGCTGCAAATATTCACATTAGTTTCATTCAAAAAAGCTGAACATAGTAACCTAGTCAATCGCGGATTTTCCCGGGGGGGGGTTTCAATATTTTTGCCCCCCCCCCCCCAGCTGCACTGTCTCCCCGCGAAGGACTTTCCCGCTGCACCGCAGGGCGGGAAGGGGTTCATTTTGCATACTGGAGAATGTGAGCTTGAATATGATTGGTTGCTATGGGAAACACTCCCTCTATGCAATCTCCCTGCTTAGTAAACTTAAGCTGGCCATACATTATAAGATAAATTATTCCAAACATGGTTTTACCCACTCTTGGAACAATTTATCTTATTTATCTTATAATGTATTGCCAGCTTTAGACCTAATAGTGGATAAAGAGGAATTCATGACAATTTAATAGTATACAGTGCAGTAACTATATGCTGTGGTTGTTTATTACAAAATAACATTAACACTGAAATACAGTACACCTCCAAATTTACTGATCAGAGCCAATGGTAGTTTGGATAATAGCTGAGTAACATGATCAGTGTAGAATCTAGAAAGCCTGTGGACCAGTTAGTGCAGATATCTACAGATCAAGCTGGCATCTTGCCCAATGATAAACATCTGTTTTAAAGATATTACTTTTGGCTTATCATGTTACACACATCTGTCCAGTTTCAGAAAACAGACCTGAATCTGCACTGTGGAAGGCTTCTGAAAGTGACTCAAGTAGTGAAAACTTTGCTAAATAAAAAAAAAATCTTTCCATCATTATGTGGTTACCTGTAACTTTGTCCTTAGGATACATAAATAGTCATCATACATAAATAGCTGGTCAGTTACTTTGAACCCCTCAGAGGATATCTGTGGATGATAAATACATACCTCCCAACAGTTGCTGGGGAGAGAGCGGGACATACATGTCCCGTCCCCTGCCCAAACTCCACCCAAATCTGCCCAGCCCCACTCCTGCACGCCAAAACACTGCCCACCCGCGGCAAAGCCACACCCCCTTTTCGTGCCGCAATCACGGCAAAACAAAGAACCCCACAAACTGGTAGAAGGGAGGGACAGCGGGACTATCCCGCTAAAATTGGGGACAGTTTTGGGTATGTATATAATAATCCATGACCTCAATTTATAAAACTGTGGGATTAAAAAAGGAACCAATCAGATTCAAGCTCTGTTTCAGTTTGCATATTGGAGAGCTTAAATTTAATTGGATGCTATGGGCAACATCCCCACTTTTCCAATATTGTCCTGGGCCCAGGACTATAGTGACTGTGGACCAGATGCTAACCATATAAAGAGATGCATTTCTGCAGCAGGTGTGGAAAATGCTAATCATGTGCACTTTACCAGTGATGTTTAGGAAATGTACCCAAAGGATCCAGCTCTATGGGAACAACACGATTTAGGTGAGGGGGTGCATACTCGTAGTACACACTGCAGGCAGGGGGGTGGATATAAATAGTATAATACTGATGGCTTCAGACCTTACATGCTATCCAGATCTTTGCACTGCCACTGAGGATTTCCCTATGTAGAGTGTAATTAAGCAATCCTAGTGTCTTATCCTGTGTGTCTCATATATTAAAAATGAAGAACAAAAGCTATGTATCCTGCATCCACTTTGGCTGATGTAGATTCATGAATTCTTAATTGGCTGGCATTTCATAACCATAATTCAGCGAATACACTGATGACTGCCGATAACCGATATATGCCTTCAGCATTGCCAATGTGAAATGATCAAGGTAAGGGAGTGGTAGCGCCTGGTACTGTGGCTTTAATGAATACAACAGAGCAGTCAGGGGCAGAAATATAACATAGCAGCTGTTTTCTTCTTATATTCTTCCTCCATGGTAAATGAACAGTGAGCAGATTAGGGACAACTTCTCGGTGGTGTGTATAGCAGTTTTGTAACTACCTTTTCTACTTGGTTAAACCAGTCTGAATGTCCTAGATCAAAGGTTCTGGATCACAGTCCACAAGTACTATTAACCAGGGTTGCTGAATTTTAATTCATTGCCTCAGCCTGGGTATATTTACTAAAGCTGGGCACACACGGTAAGATAAATTGTTCCAATTTAAGGATTTTTTCAAGAGTGGGCAAAACCATGTTGAATTGCAGGGGAGGCAAATTGAATTAATTACAATCAGTATTACAGGTGACAGATGCTGGTTCCTGGCAAAAGTCTAATAACAGTGTAACACTCATTTTACCTCCCCTGCAATTTAACATGGTTTTGCCCACTCTTGAAAAAATCCTGGAACAATTTAACTTACCGTGTGTGCCCAGCTTAAGCGGTGAGATTGGAAAGTGGGGATGTTGCCCATAGCAGCCAATCAGATTCAAGCTCTCAGTTTCATTTTACACACTGGAGAATGTGAACTTGAATCTGATTGGTTGCTATGGGCAACATCTCCACTTTTCAACCTCACTGCAATCTCACCGCTTAGTAAATTTAGGCCTGGGTCTTTGGAGATTTGCAGACTCTCCTGGGAAACCCTGTGAGTTGCCCGAAATTTGGTCAGCGACCTTGCTATTAATTGCTTGGCTTCCAGGTCTCCATGTTGGAGCACAGGTATCGTCACTACCAACCGGCATATGTGAGAGGAGATACAGGTACTCACTATATTATTTGTGATTATGAAACAACCTAGAAAATTGCACTGGAGGTGATACATAAGGACTGCAATTGAGAACCCCTGACATAAATAGTAAAAGTGGCATCAATACATATTAAAAAGAAACCTTATTACAATGGTAAGAGCAGTTGCATTGTCAGGTAGCTTGGCTAACATGGATGTGATCCTGACTGCAGACGAGCGTAATATGTTGACAGAGCTGTCTGAATGAATAGCAAGGCAGAGAGGTGTCAGCATGGCAGGGCGGAACATGGAAAGTAGGTCGGGTAGGAGAAAAGGGGAGGGGGGTGATTTCAATCCTGCTGCTTTTAGTAATGAGAGTTGCAAAAGGGGTCAGAAGTTCAGAAGCAGCTTGGGAACAGCAGGCTGCCAAGGCAAGCAGAGGCTGCCTCAGAGAGGGTGCAGCGAGCGCTGAGCACTGCACACTGACAAGCGCTGGACGGGTATGAATAGCAGCAATCAGCGGCATCTGCAACATACGCTGCACACCCACTGCATTATACGTGTAATTAAATAGTGCTGCTGATTCAGTACAGCTCTCCTGGAGAGCTTCCCAGATGGCAGAAGTCCATCATGTAATGTGTAGTCTGAAGCTGTGCATATTATATTGCACACAAACCCCCCCCAGAACAGCATGCACTTGTTATATCAAAACATAGATCATCTAAATACATAAAAACTATAGCAGGTTTATTTTATGTCAATTATTAAATAATTCAGCATTATTATCTACTTTTAGTAGATAAAAATGTTCGTTAAAAACTAAACTATTTAAAACAATCAGCCCATTGCCAGCTTCAATTAGTGGATATGCTCATACAGGTACAGTATATATCTAATGATATGGCAAAAACAGCCTCTAATACCGAATCTTAAATATAAAGTGCTAGTGCTGCATAAATTTCACTCATTCCCACACAATCAAAAGATCTAAATTATAATAAATTAAAAAATATATATATTATAAATATATATTGAATAAAGAAGCGTGACTCAAAATGTGCCTGTCAACCTCACAGTATCCGTCTTCACCCCTCACAGAGAAGGAGCCTATCCATCCCTCCCTAATGCAAAGTAATCATAAATACTGGTTCTCGGCTGTTTAGCACCATGTAAATCTAGCAGCAGCATGGGAACAAAAATATTAAAAGAAATATAATGTGCACCTAGATGACCCCCATAGCCGAAACTTTGACATGTGTTTCACCTGGCGCTTCAATTAACCTGGGTAGCACCGTCACTTCTAAAGCTAGGCACACACGGTAAGTTAATTTGTTCCAATTTAAGGATTTTTTCAAGAGTGGGCAAAACCATGATGAATTGCAGGGGAGGTAAAATGAATGTCAGTGTTTGCATGCAGGGAGAATACTTTATTNTTGCATNTTGCACACAGATACTGACCAGTGTTACTGTTACACTGTTATTACACTTGTGCTGGAAACATCATCTCTCACCTGTAATACTGATTGCAATTAATTCAGTTTACCACCCCTGCAATTCAACATGGTTTTGCCCACTCTTGAAAAAATCTTTCGATTGGAACAATTTATCTTACCGTGTGTACCTAGCATTATAGTCTGTGCAATCTGATATTCTTTTGTGTTGCTGTATGTAATCTGCCAATCAGCTGTCACCTCCCTGACAGCAGATTGGCTGAGGCATAAGTAAGCACCGCCTCTGCAAATATATACTGGAGAATATGCAGGGAGACCAAGGGGGGTGTTTGCGCTTTTTGACTGATCGCACTGGGAGCCATACTGTCTAGAAACAGCACTGCTCCAAGGACCGAGGCTGAGGAATTGCTTTAATGCAAATCTGCCTCAGATCGGTACTATGAATCGGCAGGTTAATATTTGGTGAAGCTTATTTGTCCTGTTCTTGGCCCTCTTGGAAATTTATTATATATTTTGCTCTCAATATCAGCTGCGGTCCACCACAACGTCAGGTGAAAAACCCACAATAATTCTGTGTATTTAAGCTCAAGTTAGGGAGGGATGGTGCCACCATTGAAATGGTCCAAGATAGCTGTGGCTATCTTGGACTAGGAAACATCATCTATCAACTCTAATACTGGTTACAACTAATGATATTGAACTCCACTGCAATTCAACATGGTTTTGCCCACTCATGAGTAAGTCAATAGGACATAGATCCAAGTCTGGATTTGGTCCATAGCTGTTGGTACAACCCCTTATATAGTTCAAAAAGGAATACTAACAGAAAAAAAGAGAAAAGAATATAAAGAATTGTGGTCACTCTCAGTGTTAAATACCCTATTAATGTTTAATCAATGCTTTGTTTAAAAACACATATTTTATTAACACTGCAAAATATTAAAAACAAAGGGTAAAGTGTGAAATTACTGCGCGTTTCGCAATCGCTCTACCTGTATTTACATTGATGCCTCCCCTACTGTTATAGCCTGCTAGCATTACTCTATTTTCTAAGTTATTCTCCTCTTTTGAAGGAACGGTAAGTTAGATATTGAGATTGTGGCGCCTCTATAACTAATCGCCTCCTGTCCTTAGCTATAGCCTCCAGATATAAGAGAAAGTGGAAATGAACACCTATTTATTTTGACTTCCCCAGTGCTGTGATTGCTGTTCCTGCTATGGCTGTCTGCGCCTCTCAATGACCTCCATTGATCCACTACTCCATGGTAAGTCCTTGAGAAAGTCCTCCCGGATGAAATGCATTGGAAGGATTTCAGAACTTTCCTTTACAGTAAAATTCCTCACCTACATTTAAGCTTTGGGCCCATTATATAGTTTGCATGTATAACATCTTGGGGTGAAACACTACGAGTTAATAGAATAGTTTCCATGTGTTGCAGGAATAATAAAATATGTTTTTAAACAAAACAGTTATTAAACATCTGCAGACTGAGAACTGGATCCAGACTTACGTACTATTGAACTTGTAAAGTTCAATAATTGAATTGCAGGGAGGTAAAATGAATGTCAGTGTGTGCATGCAGGGAGAATACTTTATTTTTGCACACAGATACTGACCAGTGTTACTGTTACACTGTTATTACACTTGTGCTGGAAACATCAGCTCTCAACTTTAATACTGATTGCAAGTAGTGAAAATTAACTCCCTAGCAATTCAACATGGTTTTGCCACTCTCTTGTAAGTCGTGAGTAAGTCAATAGTACATAAAGTCTGGATCTGGTCCATTATTTGCAACTGATTTATGTACGTCTGGATCCAGTCCTTAGAGTGCCTTCAATTCTTTGTACTCTCTGCCCTCATCACTAAGGTTTCCATAAAATATGTATTATCATATATGGCCATTACAAGCAAGGAACGGTATCGCACAGCAAAGAAGAGCACCTATACAATGTGCGCGGCACCAGATACAGAACATATTGGTACCTCGTGGCGGTTGATGAACACCCATGTTACAGATTATAAATTTTACTTGAGAGTAAATCTCAAGTTTAGATCTTGCAGCAGAAATGTGTGAAAGGCTGCAGTAAAAGTTGGTGATGAGTGCGTCTTATAAATGACCTATTAAGAACTATAAAGACAAGGCCTACATTTACTAAACAGGTTGCAGGGAGATTTCTAAGGGGATGTTGCCCTTAGAAACCAATCAGATTTGAGCTCACATTCACCAGAATGTAAAATGAAACAGAGAGCTTGAATCTGATTGGTTGCTGTGGGCATGTATTTATCACTTCCTACAGTTACCATAATAGATGAGAATTGGCACATTTTGCATGGATTCCCATTTATAGTAGAAACTGAATTTGTCAGACATGTTTTTTNAATCAGACTAACCTTTTCTGCAGCTGCTACAAGTTAGGTTTTATAGCATGTTAAACAGGGCTTTGGGCACTTCCAATGATTGCCACTCATCCATGAACTATCTATGTGGTTTTACCAGCCATATCCACATATTTATGTGATCACTCCATAACTTCTCTTTTCCCATCAGTAGACAGCCATTTCGTACCTTATGGTTTGGATTATCTGGATTGGAACCAGTGTCAATACTCCTTTCCTGCGGGTTGTAATAAAGTCACTCTGACTTGCAAGTGTAATCCAGTGTTTCTGTTGGACTGAATCGTAATCTCTGATTCTGCTGTGTTTGGAGAACTGGGTATCGGCGGCAGATATCTGATGGTGAATCCCTGCTGTATGCAATCTTTCGTCCATAGATTCCCTCTCCCGCTANNTGTACATATCATACNCTTTAAACTCTATACNATCCCACCATTGGAAACACTTCCANCGTGGACTGTCACCAGACTGGTTGGAAGTGTGTAAACACAATGCAATGTTTCGGTAATGGCTGCAGAAGTGTCGTGCATGTGAAATATAATTTATGCATACAATAAGAAAGAAATGTATTTTATTTTTTTTACTTAATAATAAAATTGTTATAGATGTTTTAGGGTATTTTCTTACATTCACATTCAGACAAAGGTGCTCACATTAATAAAAATGATTTTGAATCCAGTCCCCTTTGCTCAATGTATATAATGTCACAGACCATGTCTACATCGATCATCTTGCGCAGGTATACACAGGTAGCTTTGCAGTGACCTAGTCCCCTGCCCCCCAAGCAATCCCCCACTGCTTCGGATCACAGCCAATCTAAAGCCTCACACCCAATTAGGGGGTCCCGATTTAAAAAGCAATTAATATAAAGTAAAGTAATTTAAAAGTGAGAACTACTCATGAGAGCCCATAAATACAGTATGATATTAATAAAATATTTGTTTCATTATTTTCTACACCATGCACACAAAATAATTATATACATGACAGACGGAGCCTCTGCGCTTTTTAGGTTAGCGCAGGGATGAGGGGCATATGGCATGCCCCTCTCCATGCACTCTATTCAGAGCTGCGCTGGTGCTCTGAATTACCCTGCTCATTAACCCTGTTCACACTGCTGAATTACCCTGGTAATTCACAAACTACCCTGGTCAACACCGTTGACACTGAACCAGGCTAGTTACATCAGTTTCATTGTTAGCACACAGCCGTGAAAGTGTTGTTAAAGAAAAAAAATACAAAAAATAAATAATAATTAAACGAACGGGGTATATGTAGATGACTCACAAGTGGCCAAAGTGTCTTCTACATTCCTATCATTCATTGCGTCTTGGAAAAGAATTTTTGAATTCTGTTTTGTAGCCTCAAGGGTGGTGCTCACTATATCCCAACCGGCTCAGCATCAGGAACATTGCCAGTTTGTTCATAGAGTCAGGGAAATCAACAACTATTCAAGGCATCTTCCTGACATTCAGGGAGAGTTGGCAAGAATGCTTCTAGCACTTCCCCATGATCATGTTCTCTCCTCCCCTCCTTTCTTCCCCGCTGCAATTGCCTTGTAGACAAAATAATTGACTGGGGTATAATCATGGCATAAATAGTACACCTGCTACAGAGGCCTTATGCAGCTGCCCACTCTGCCATACCCCAGCCAAGAGCAACATTTCTAGGCACTCAGGGCCAGTGCTACCATAGTCGTCAATATTCGACAGTCACCTTGGGTGCAGGACAATCTATGACGCCCAAAGGTTTAGCACCATCCCTGGTGGCTGGTATATTCTCTATAGAGAGTGCTTAATATTCCTGAGTTTATAAATAGCTTGCCAGCAACTGTCAGCTTATTGTGATAGCTATGAGCAACAGTACTAAACTGTCAGCAACTGTACGGTATATCCTCTGCAAGCACAAAGAGGGTATCGTCTTGCACAGCTGCCAACAGCTCTGCTCACAGCAGGATGGAAAGTGAAGCCACAAGAATGTCCTAGTCCACATCCAAACATCAGCTGGGGCTCTTGCTATTTGTGTCTTCTTCAGCCCCTGGGTATAAAGATTAATTAAGATTAATTAAGATTNATCCTGGGCCTATATTCACTAAACTGCGAGAATGGAAAAGTAAAGATGTTGCCCATAGCAACCAATCAGTAAATTCTACAGAATGTGAGCTAGACTCTGATTGGTTGCTATGGGCAACATCTNCATTTTTCCATTTATGAAGTTTAGTAAATATAGGACCTAGCACAGATAGCTCGACGGTTGTAAGTTCGATTCCTGGAAAGAACCTTATTTGTATGTTATCCACTTGTCTGGGTGGGTTTCCTCCGGGTGCTCNCCCCTGGGTATAAAGATTAATTAAGATTAATTAAGATTTATCCTGGGCCTATATTCACTAAACTGCGAGAATGGAAAAGTAAAGATGTTGCCCATAGCAACCAATCAGTAAATTCTACAGAATGTGAGCTAGACTCTGATTGGTTGCTATGGGCAACATCTNCATTTTTCCATTTATGAAGTTTAGTAAATATAGGACCTAGCACAGATAGCTCGACGGTTGTAAGTTCGATTCCTGGAAAGAACCTTATTTGTATGTTATCCACTTGTCTGGGTGGGTTTCCTCCGGGTGCTCCGGTTTCCTCCCACATCCCAAAAACAAACTGGCAGGTTAATTGTTCCTGGTCTATGTCTATGTGTAATTGCCCCTCTTCCCCCACCCAGTCTGTCTGCCTGTCTGTCTGTATTCCCTATTGTACGGCGTTAATAATAATAGATCATAGATAATCTTTACCTATGGTTCAGCTTTCCAGGTACCTGTATCTCCTCTAACATTGGATGCAGACTTTAGACACTATTGTCTTACCATGGGGAGTTAAATTTCATTTGTTGCAACTAGAGTTGATGTTAACAATGTAACAGTACCGCTGGTCAGTATCTGTGTGCAAAATGCAAAAATGAAGTATTCTCCCTGCATGCAAACACTGACATTCATTTTACCCCCCCTGCAATTCAACATGGTTTTACCCACTTGTGAGTAAGTCATTTTTTTTAAATCTGAATTTACAATGTGAGGTTTGCTGTANGAATATATAAAAGTGCACTGAAAATGGACCAATGGAGCAGCATTGATTCCCGCAAAGGCTGCAATAAAGTATGGAAATACAGATTATCCTGTGTGCTGTGAGCATCTTACAATATTATTGAATTTATATTTAATAGTTTTTATTTACTTACAAATTGCCAGTTATGAGACATTATTACCACTCGTAAAAGATACATTATTTGCCAACAGTTATTTCAAATGCAGAATATGTTCTTTTTTAGCAATTGATTAATTATACGATTGATTGATTAACACTATATACACTTTTTTCCACTATATGCATATAACATACATGTATATTTATTTATATAAACATAGAAGCCTTATCTTATATTTATTGATTTAAAACAAATTCTAGCAATAAATGATGTTACACACAGTTTCAGTTCGTTACAATGTGATTGATTATCTGTCTGGCAATATGTGCCATATTTGCATTTGTTTGCATTGATTGGAGTCTATAGTATTTATGGACAGCATGTAATTGTCACTAGTCCCATTTACACAAATAGTAANGCCGCCCTTTATGTCTTCTTTCAGTTATAAGTCAATAATAAAAAAAACTATATTCATTCAGAGTTTAACAGTCCAGAAATAAATTATACGTGGCAGCTTAAAGCAAATTCAAAAGCCAATAAAATGATTTCTTGTCCATTGACCCTTAAGGCTCATGCATTCAATTTTAGTACACTTTGCATTATTTTAGTAATATNACTGAAACAGAGGAAGAATACTATTAATAGATTCCAATAGTAAAGTTCATATTGTCAAAATGTGTGGCCCCTTCCCCCAAATGCTGACACCTGGCATATGGACATAGGATCTGAGAATAAAATATGTTGGACCTGATTCAGGGATTCTGGCGGCCAGAATTAGGTGAGCTGTTTCACCCCTTCCGGGCAAAACAGTTGCTATAACCAGGCCCAGAATTTCTCCTGGTGGGTCTGGTCTAGATCCACTTGTAGAATATTACCAGAAAAACCAAACTGTCGACTTAAAAAGCTGAGGCTTAGGTCCTACTGTATTTGCCATTAAATCCCATTTTTATATTCTGACGTCCCTAGTAAGATCGATGTTGCATTGCTAATGAAAGTACTCAGGGACAGTTTTTGAAAAAGCTGTTAAGGGTTGAACCAAAACAAATGAATACAAGAAATGTGTTCTTATAGCTCAGATAGCTGATCCAGAGCTGCACATCTGCCTGATTTCCAGATCGGAAGATTCATCATCATAATTAACTAAACCGATACACTTCGGGCGCGTCCACAAGACGCTGGGCTTTCCATTCATTCTCTGCAGCCCTTTTTTAGCTGGTAGAGAACAATAAATACATGCTAAACAGGTACTGCTAGAGGGTATGCTAGAGCATTGCTAAAAAGCATTAAAAAAAGTCAGGGCTGACACAAGCCGGTATGGGCCTACAATGTACTAAACTGCAGGATTGGAAAAGTGGNGATGTTGCTTATAGCAACCAATCAGATTCAAGTTCTCAGTTTCATTATTCATACTGGACAATGGTATATTAAATCTGATTGGTTGCTATGGGCAACATCACTATTTTGTTATATTAGCCTCCGCCACTTCTGATGGGAGACTATTCCACGTATCCACTACCCTTTTGGTGAAGTAATTATTTTGCACAAAGGGGATGCTTTATGCAAATCATAGAAACATAGAAAGTGACGGCAGATAAAAGCCACATGGCCCATCCAGTCTGCCCGATTGTGTATTTAGAACTATACC
>JABWIB010007386.1:21738-39618 GCA_016617825.1 Platyplectrum ornatum
GGGGGGTATGGATCTGGGTCCAGGGTGTATCTGCGGTGGCTCAAGTGGTTTCACTTCTGCCTCACCACTGATAATAATTTACGTTTCTGGGCGTCTTGGGTCTAGATTTTTGTAATCTGCGGGATTGGAAAAATGGGGATGTTGCCCATAGCAACCAATAAGATTGAAGCTCTCAGTGTCATTTCAAATAATGCAGAATATGATCTGGTATCTGATTGGTTGCTATGGACAACATGCCCTCTCTTATATGAGGGCAGAATGTAAGTCTTATGGCACAGATATGTTTATCTCAGCCTGATATACAGCCCTCTTATTAATGATTAGTCATTGTAATAAGTCTTCTATATATATGACAGGGGATGATCTCACCATGACTGTGGGCATAATGCTCTGGAAGAACAGTTTTATCAACCATAAGGACCCGCCTCCTTCAGCTAGGGGGCGTGGTCTGCATAAGATCGCTGTACCTTTAAATGCATGTAGTTCCACCAGTTACATTACTACGGGGGGAGGAGCCGGAACAGCCACATCACGTGACCGTGGAACAATAGTGGAGTCGGAGCGCGGGAAAGAGTTGCGGGGTCAGGGGCCATCGGAAGCAGAAGGGCGTGTCCGGAGGCTGTGTGGGCGTGCCCGGCGCGTAGGCGGGTATAAGAGCGGCTCCCGGCGCGGGGGATACGAGTTGTCTTTTTTTTTTTCTCTTCTCTCTTTGGTCTCCTTGTCGTCAGCGGACTGATACACCATGGCCGAGGAGACTGTGACGGTCCCAGCGGAAAGGTAAACCGACGCGTGTGACTGAGAGGCGGACGCCGGTCGGGGTTTGGCTGCAGTAGTTTCTCCTGTCATACGGGTTCTTTCTCCTCACGGCTCCCTTCACGGAGCAGCATCTGTCCCAGTAACAGCGCACGAGCGCGGCTTCCCATTCGCTGTAGTTGTCGGCGCCGCTGACAGCTGCGCTCCTGATTGGCTGCGGCGACCCCGGGCGCGAGGCGCTTTGTCTCCTGCTGACAGGTTGGCGCCAAATCGTCTCTGACTGGAACACGGGGGCGCGCTGCCTTCTCCCGTTATTGTCCCGGTCCCTTGTACGAACCCCGACCCTCTTCTCCCTGTCTGTGGCCCTGATGCTTGTCTCTTGAACCTCTTGGTGCAGCTGCACGTGGCTAGCATTGCTGTGACTAAGTCTATGCTGGGTCCTGGGGATGTGGTTAGTGAGGTGCACATGGGTACCAGCTGCCTGTGATCTATAGGCCTTCTGCTTAGAGCATGGGGGGCATTACCTCAATGCATTTTTATTACTTTTGATGCTGATCGGCTTTATGCCTCTGACCTGTGTTCTCTCTAGTTAGAGCCCAGTGTCCTGGTTATCACATATTAAATCCTCCTGGAGCAGTAATGGTGGTAAATCTCTACATACAATGATTCCTGTACACCCCTCACATTGACAGAGCTGAGCAAAACAAATAACAATCCATATCACCAGTTGATATTTGAATTACACATGGTGGTTGCTATGGACCTGTGCTTACACTTGCATGTGCTGGGGGTGCAGCAGGATTTTGTTCTGTGCAGAATGGGGGAGCTCAGCTAGTCAAAGCTTCCCATCCAGAAAGACTATGTGGAAGTGTGAATCAGGTAATCTGTATGCATTAACACTTCCTAATACATGTAAAAAAAAAATTAGTGTTGCTTTTTAAGCCTCTCTAACAATGTGGTCCTGTCTATTGCTGGCCATACATTGTGTGATGCAAAATCTCCCGTGATCTTGCTTACAGAATGTAAGGTCCAGTGCTGTGACTGGGGGTGTGAATTACACCTGATATCTAGTGTATGGTCAGCATAAGTGTATACTAAATTATGCTCACATTTGATATTACAAATAAACTTTTTTTTTTTTTTTTTACATGTGAATGTTACAGGCAGTGGCATTGCACATCCATCTCTGCATTTGTTTGCATTTTTAGAACAGATGCGTTTCTGTTTCTTATCCAGAGTTGGCATGCTGGTTAGGCCTTCAGAGATGGCTCTGAACATCCACTGATTAGTATACCTGGATCAGACCCTCTTTCCCCTGTGTTGCGTTATGACGGGGTAAAATAAGATCCACGTAAATAACTAACTTTGAAGTTAATGTGCTATGAATGGCAATATCTCCTGATTTTCCATGTTTCTAAAACATCTGGATTTTGCTCTTTTCTTTAGTAAAGAGGAAGTCCCTGCAGCTTCAACATCTGCTGAACAAACAGATGGGTAAGATGTTGCCTTAGTCAAGTAGACTCTTTCAATTTCAGTTTCAATGTCAAATCTATATAAGCATTATATTTTGGTTTGCAGAGAAGATGTGGACAATGAGGCCAAGAGACTTATGGGTGTCGGAAGCCGGAATTTGGTGATGAAGGACATCCGCTCTGCCGTGAATGCCTTCCAGGAAGCCAGCAGCCTTCTGTAAGTGAACCTGTAGGATGAATTGTCTAGAAGAGTCTTAAAGAATAAAAACCTCAGTGTAATACAGCAGGGGCGGTTCTATACCTGTTGCATCTAGTTCCAGCTCAGCAGCAGAAGCAGTGGTTGAGGGTACAGTGACTTGCTACCGTGTTTCCCTGATAATAAGACCTATCCTATTTTACAGTAAACGGTCTAAAGTAAGCCCTCCCCTGAAATTAAGCCCTATTTAAATCACAATGGGGTCTCATAATGTCAGCAACACTTGGGGGGGGGGGCATGATTGGATTAAAAGTAGGTGTATAAAATAAGCCCTACCCCAAAAATGAGCCCTATGGTGATCAGAAACACGGTAGCATGAAGTGTTAGTAATTATCAGTGCAACTGGTTAGATATACTTGCCATGAGGCTGAACTTAAACGTGTCTCCTCCTCAGTACCTTAGGAGCATTCTCAGAAAGACAAGCAATGTTTGTCAGCACTTTTTTCCCCTTTTCGTTTAACACTGATTAATGGTATATAAAAGAAACTATTATCTTACAGAGGTAAGAAGTATGGGGAGACTGCTGACCAGTGCGCAGATGCCTTTTACTACTATGGGGTGGCTCTCCTGGAGCTGGCACGGTAAGCCTTTAGTATGTTTATTCAATCTGAAAACTAGTCAAATCAGTGCAGACACAGCTAATATCAAATGTCTGGACAGGATGGAGAATGGGGTTCTGGGAAATGCTCTGGAAGGTATGCCTGAGGATGAGGAGGAAGATGGTGAGGAAGACCCCAATATTCCTAGTGCTTCTGATCTAGCAGGTATGTGTACTTATACATGTATGTAGTGAACTCAATTTACAAGTGATATGTAATGTTTAAAAATGCCTATTATCAAATAGAAATGCATAGCTGCCATATTGTAACATGTTAATGAATCACTGTTAGAATAGCCCATGCCAGTACTTAGGCTGCATTCTATCAGGTATGCATGTGAGTGCCTCTGAACACACTGCTCCTAGTGGTCTGACACTAAACATAAGAAGTGAGTGTACAGGCTGCTGTAATATTGCTGGGTCAATTAGCTGCATACTGACCAGCAAAAGGAGATTGTAGATGAAAGGAGTCCTAGTCTATGATGGATGCAGTCCTGGTGGTTGAACCCCTTTTATGCATGTACAATATCACTGAATGCTGAAGCTGTGTATTAAGTCTCATGGCATTCACTAAAACAGAAGACTTTCTCTCCATAAACATTTAGAGAATGAAAGGCAGCAGTTAAGAGAGCAGGTATATGATGCAATGGCAGAAAAGGAAGAAAAGTCTGGAAATGAATCTGAGGACAAAGAAACCAAAGAACAATCGGCTGAGGTAAAGGATGAGAAGAGTGAAGAAAAAGCAAATGGAAAAGACAAGGAAGCGGGTGATATAGAAATGGAGGCTCCAGAAAGTATGGATACAGAGAAGACCAATGAAGAATCCTCTGGAAAGACTGAGAAGGAGGCTGAAGCTGGGAAAACAGAGGCCTCATCAGAGGCTGAGATGAAAGAAGCTGATGCATCTAAAGATGCCGATGGTAAACCAGAAGAGAAAGAAGCGGACTCCACTCAGGATGCTGAGAGCAAGGCAGCAGATTCCACACAGGATGCGGAAAGCAAACCAACTGATTCTGCTCCGGACACTGAGAATAAACCAGCAGATTCCACACAGGACTCTGACACTAAACAGGCAGATTCCACACAGGATGCTGAGAATAAACCAGCAGACGACACTGAGGAGCCCAAGGATGCACCAGAGGCTGCAGCCAAGTCTGACTCTGCTGCCAAAGAAGAACCAGCCAAAGAAAATGAGGCTGAAGGTGATGAAGCCATGGAGGGTGAAGAAGGTAACATGTTATGTATTGGGGTGGCATGAGGTGCTGATGACTGTTCATGTTACACATGCATACTGAATGTTTGCCTACAAAGCCCTAAGCTACGGCCAAACTGATGCACAGCAATGGTCTGGAGCGTTCCTGCACCTGAGCCTGAAATGCCGGTTGTTTTTCTACTTCACCCAGTCTGGTGTTGGTGGCACATTGGATCTGTTTAGAATAGGGTATTGGCCAGATGGTTTTCAGATGCCTGTTTATGCCGAGCCTTCAGTTAATGTTTCTCATTTCTCACTTAGAGGAAGAATCTGAATCTGATGAAAATGAAGGCACAGAAGAGAAGGTGAGTGCTGGAATCTGTTGGCAGTTACATGTTGGTGAAGTGATTCAATTAACACTTAGTGACTCNATTTTCAAGGCTACACTACCGTTTTGGGTGTAAGAAGTAACCTGGGTGCACTGGCACAACTGATGGACTTTAAAGGCTGTTNCAGTGAATCTTGTTAGGGACCAGCCTCCGTTTTGTTCAGCTTATCACAACCTTATGATATCAGGAAGTGGCCTAAAAATGCAAACATCATAATATAACTAACATCTTGTNTAGCAGGTCAGTAATTTTGAATATGCAATCTGTCATGACTGACCAATGCTTATTGCTTACAGGAGAATGAAGAGGAAGTTGATAATCTGCAGCTGGCTTGGGAGATGTTGGATCTCTCAAAGATAATATTTAAAAGGTAATTATTAAAGATGTAACTCCCGTCTCAATGTCTGAAAGGTTCCTGTGACGAAGCAAGCCTTTCATTATCTGACAAGTTTATTGTGTTCTAGGGGTTTGTCTGGCTGTCTGAGTAAGAACATAAGGACTTCTGTGTCACTTGATATCTTTGTGAATATATTAATACAGGGATTGTACACAAGCATTTTATACTAACTATCTGGACACAAGCATCTAATCGCCAATACATTACCATGTTTATAGGAAAACGGACAAAGATTCACAGCTGAAGGCAGCACAGGCCCATCTGAGACTGGGAGAGGTCAGCGTTGAGTCAGGTGAGTGCACGAGGCGATGTTTAGTGACTTTTCCATTTGTCTGGAGACTGGTCACTTACACTGAATGCTTTATGTTCTATAGAGAACTACAGCCAGGCAGTGGAAGACTTCCTCGCATGCCTGAACATCCAGAAGGAGCACTTAGAAGAACATGACAGACTACTTGCAGAGACTCACTACCAGCTGGGCCTGGCTTATCAGTTCAGTGCCAAACATGAGGATGCCATCTCTCATTACACACACTCCATTAGCGTCATAGAGAAGAGAATGGGTAAGAGGGGTTAAGGTGTTGCTAGCAGTTCAGTTTCTGCATGTGGGGACTTGTAATATGCTGGGTCTCTGGCTAACATCATACTTTCTGCAATAAACTCTGTCCTGTGTCCCACAGCTGTGCTCNCAGAGAAGGCCACAGAGTCTTCTGATGAACTCAAAAAGGAGATGGATGAATTAAATGGGCTCCTTCCAGACATCAGGGAGAAGATCGAAGACTCAAAAGAGGCCCAAAAAACTGCAGAAGCTACAGACAAAGCACTTAAAGAAACCCTGGTCAGTACATGTGATAGACTGATCAATGAATGATGTAAGCTTATGTTTATCTGCACTCTACCACTATATTAATGGTTTTGTTTTTGACAGGCTGGAGGCTCTTCAGAGTTTCCCAAGGAAAATGGAGGCACTTCTACATCTGTAAGTCACCTTCTTAGATCTCTCATGTGGAAAAGTAGAATGTGTCTTCATCTAAACTGGCTTCCTCTTGCAGGCTGCAGCTGAGCAAACCAAGGACTGTACTGTACCCGTCACAAACTGCGTCTCTGACATCTCTCATCTTGTCAGGAAGAAGGTAAAAGGCTCAAACATAATATCTAATGTTTCTGAGATTAGAGTTTTACTGACTTTAATCATCTCTCCATTCAGAGAAAGCCTGAGGAGGAGAGTCCACTAAAGGAGGCCAAGAAATCTAAACCAGAACCTGTAGAGAATGGTGCTGGCACTGAAGATGCTGTGGTGCCCACCAATGAGGAGGTGGAGAAAGTTGAAGAGGTGGGTCTCGCATACCCTGTTAATAGACTACCCTGCTAAATCTGTTTCTAACAAGCAGGGTTGTTAGCTGTGGATCTGAATTACCCCTGTAATCATGTTCAGTGCTGAATTACCCTGGTAATTCAAATTACCCTGGTTCTACACTGAGCACACTACCTGGGTAGTGCAGTCAACCCAGACTGTTACCCGGGTAATAGCCCTCTGTGTGAACTGGGTAACAGTCTCACGGCTCACCTGTTATAAGAGGCATCTTACCACTGAGCCTTTATCCTAACATGACTCTTCTTACTCATAGGAAGAGAAACAGACACCAATGGAGACTGCAGCTGTAGAGAGTACGGCATGATGTAACTCAGAGGGACTTTTTTGTGTATATAATGTATTTTTTCCACTTTGTTAAAGCATCATTTTGTAAAACAAATAAAGGTAAAAAAAATAAACCCCTCTTGTACAGAAGCATCTTATCTTCCTCCAAAGGACTGGTTCACTACTGATGGCTAGAGGTAGAATGTGCCTGGATCCAGGGCTATAGGCTGCCCATGTCTTGGTAATGATGCCATCACAGGACATGGGTAAATCTATTGGGCTTGTCAGTCTCTACTTGGTTATTGCAGGATTTTTTATTTTTTCNGTCGGCGAGTGTCAGCTGTCTGCCCCAGAATTGTGCCTGTGAGATTGATGGCTTCTGGTGAGTTTGGTGTAATGACGGCTGAATCTGTTTCTGGAGCTCTGTGGTTTGATGTCAGATACTAAAATAGACAAAAAANTTTTGCTAGTTACACCCTGTAATTTCTACCTGTGCACCCCCTGTTCCTAGCAGAACTGTAGAAGAATTTTGCCATCCTGAAGACTCAAACAGGTCTGGCTTTAAATCCACTGACTGCTGGTTTGGTGTATGATCAGCAATCGCTGGTTTCCAGTATACACTGGACTTGCTAGAATTAGCTTGTGCTGGAGAGGTCCTCATAGAGATGACAGGATGAACCAGTGTTACCAGCTAGAACTGATGTTTGTAACATGAGTCTTATTTGCACACTATGCCTGGCACCCTACCTTTCTGTACCAGTCTACCAGCAGCTTCATGAAGTGGTCTTGCTGCCCAGCTGGTATAAGGTCAGCTATTCTTCTGTTTGGTTTCCCACTGTATGAGGTGATGGCATCTTCTGGCAGGTAAGTCTGGCTTATATCCTTTAATGAAACAATAGTGCATTACAAGAACCACAGTTCTATCCAGGTTTCTGTTACTGCTCATGAATCATGGTCTCTCTTGGCATTTAAGACCAGTGCATTATAATGTAGTTATGTGAAAGGGATATAGTTTTATCATCTCCCTGTAACATGATCTATTAGTGTCCCATTCAGTAAGCATAATACACACTTCACTGATTTAATTGGTTTTATATGTAAATGGACTACACTACATGTGGTATAATAAAATGTATCCTGGTGATACCTGTGGACGACAGTTCCTTAGTTCTTCCTCACGTCTCCCATCTGCTATTCGGACAATCAATGACGCTTCTGAGACCCTTGTGATCTGTGAATTTAGAATTCATTCATAGAATGTGATAGAGGAAGCACAATGCAATGAATTAAACGGCCGATCAGTCAGGATCTCTTACCTCATTGGTCTGCTCCAGAGACTTTAACTTTGCAGCACAATTTTCTGATCTCAGAGTCTGTAACACTGTCTGAGAGAATGGAAACCATAACTCAGGACTCATCCTGTGCTGCTTCTAATCAGTGGAACACTCAATCCTTCATGAGTGCTTATCACCCATGCATTTTACAGGAGGGCTTGAACATATCAAGGCAAAGAAGTGGAAGTTTGGTGCCAGCTGAGACTTCTAATGGGGAGGTTCAGCATGTCCAGTGTTGGAGGCTTTAACCTCCTCCATGTTCCTTTCCAAGCTATCATGTATGCGGTTAAACAACGAGATGACTAAAAGGGTCTCGCTCCTCCATATAATTATACAAATGTGTTGCTAACCTAATCAATATTAGATATATTAGATTACCCTCTTTGCTGGCCCCACACCTGTTCCTAGTTACTTCAGTCAAAGGTTTTCCCAATGGCACCATTCATGGACCACTTACTGGCTCCTTGCTGTACATGTAGCATTATGTTGATGCTGGTGCTAAAATTGGATCCATTTAATGGATAACTGGTGTGTGACCATTTGCAATATGTGTGNGGGGAGCTTATACATTGACAGACTCTACATACCAGGCTCGGGGTTCCCTTGTACAGAGGCAGCTGGTAAACACCCAGGTTACAGTAGGTTTTGTAGAAGACGCTGAGTGCTGTCCATGCCTGAGCCCCTGCTTTGAATGTGGAAGGTCTTCCATCTCCCATTGAGGACTCCGGCTGCCCTGGCTCCTGGGTTGTGATCTCATGCAGGTGGAATATCACGGTTAGATGTTTGTGGTATATTCTGCGGGTGAATGTCTGTGAGAAGTAATATGAATGATTACTATGAGGATAAAGACAATGACTGGCNGAGAATGTGCCTGGGACCTGCCATCCGCCATGTTACATCAATTGACAGAGGTCTGCAGTGTGTTTGTGGATGGCNGATTACATGTGGCATAGTTTGCTGTGTATAGGGGGGGTTTAACATATGGCATAGTATTCTGGAAGGTTCTACCAGGTCATAACCTGGATGCAGGTGATGGTATAATGGAATAATTACATTTACATTCTTCTACAATAGCCCCACCTTGTATCCATCCTTCCATAGCGGCCATCTCTGGTCACTCTCTACATCAATCTCATCCACGGTGACAGGACGGTCGTATTTAGACCAGGAGCTTCCATAATAATATGCTGCAGGGGGGTTCAGGCAAACGTGCGCAAAGGTAAAACCGGACCAAGGCAGGTTCTGAGCCGCATCAACCGAAACCTGAAAGGAAACAAAACATGGAAGAGGACCCTCATACCCCCCTAACCTGAGACCCCTAAACATCACACAACGAAGAGCAGATTGAGAAGTGGAGGAACAAAACCAATATATTTCTTTTAGATATTAAAAACCATTATAATCCTATGAATATTTAGTTGTGACGTTTACTTGGGAACATCTCGTTACTAATTACATATAAAAGATAATTATCTTTTAGTTGGGTTAATTTGTCCAATAAATAAGCTAATAAACAGATCTATACTCCTCCTAATCATAAAGAAACAAACCTACATGAATAGACGTCGTAGAGGAATCCAATGTAAGGACCCTGTAANCTCATTACTGAGTGGTTACACAATGTTACGAATACCGTGTATTATTTTCCACATTATTTGAATTAAATTACAATACAGCTACAACTCATCATGAACCCAGATGCCACTTACCTTAACGCCTGCTGCCATGTTATACGGGGAGACACAGCACAGGCGGATGGGAGACGGGGCCTCCTTCATCTTCTCCAGGAAGGTTTCCCTGACCCANCCGGAGATCTGCTCGTCCGTGACCAGTCCCTGCGCCGCACTCCCGGCCAGAAGACGCACCACCTCTCTCACCTGGACCACTGACCTGCACAGGTAACACGGAGACCGACCAATCGGACGTAGATTTTGGGCATTGGGAGTGGCCGTGATTTCCTATAGGATGCAGCGTTGGCGTATTTACCTGTTCATCATGGCTGTGTAGAGCTGGATCTCCCCCCGGGAGGGACAGGCTGTATCGGAGAGATACACTCCCTGCGAGTACTCCGGACGCTGTGCCAGNGTTGACCGATCCCCAGAGCCATGTTGAGTTTTTACAATGCGAATTAGTAAGGTGGCACATGGTACTATACTGCGGAAGAGAGGGTATCACTGAATGGCGCCATGTGGCTGGTAAAGGACAAATATTTTATTATTATTTTCATTTACAGAGAAACAATAATATACTCACCATCCTGCAGCAGTCAATGTCTCCGCAGAGAATGGCCGGTCAGTAGGAGGTGGGGTGTGGTACAGGCGGATTTGGTGACATCCTACATTTAAGGAAACCTGGAAATGTAATGACAGAAGAAGCTGCAGTCTGAGCAGGCGGCTGTGGAGCAGCACAGGAGTAGTGGAGACGGAGGGGAGACAGGCTCAGGGGTTTATAAGGGGGAGACAATGTCATGTAGAGGTACGTTGATTAATATATAGTATTACAACTAGAGCATAGTAGTAATATATTAGGGAATGTACATTTTATAAACTTCTAATACTGAAACATAAATGAGCTGAACATGTCACCTGGGCTCCTCCAGAATCGGACCTCGGGGCCGTCTGGCTTCCAGAATCCACAAACAGATTAATCGCAGCCCAACCAACCAAGGCCACATCCCTTGTGAAGCGGTCTATGGTGTAAAGCTGGCAGCGGGGAGAGAGGGACATTACTATGGNGGAAATAACTAGGGTTATTATGTAGAATACACTGAGAACTGCAACACTCTGTGCAGTCACATCTGATCTCAGGAGACGAATTGATTGTTTCCTCTGCCATTACCTTTAATAAGAGTGTGGATGTGGATGGTATCCCCGGGGCATTGACCTGTATGGAGTAGTTGTAGAAAGGCTGAAATATGTCGCTGTCTAANTCAATCCCAGTACAGATGTCGGGTCCAATTCTATGAAGATATAAAACAAGATATAAAGTAATATTCTGTAAAGTCTCACACTTAATACACAGAGTTTTAGAGTAAGGGCAAAACCACACTGCAGGGGAGACAAGTATAAACTGGAAACCGAATTAGAGATAAAAAGTGATGTTTTGTAGCGCAACTCTAATTTACATATTAAGCATAAAGTTNTACAAAACAAGTATTATGTGCAAAGGCAAAGTGATTTAATGTTATGTCTATCAGCTGCGACAAAAAACACTAAACGTCCAATGAGCAATCAGTAAACAATATTGATTATCCTNCTTACTGCTCGTAGTTTTTATCGAATATCCTCCCAGTAACGCGAGTGATGGTGACAGCGTCGGGCAGAAATCGGGCGCCATCGATGAAGAGCGTAATCCTGTCACTGGCGGAGTACGGCTCTGTTAAAGGTTTTCTCCGGGACTGAGGGATAAACACACCCTGTGCAGGAGAGAACGTATTAATCCTGGTGCTAGGCTGCAGTCCTGCGGGGTCAGGGAAGGATGAGGTGAGAGCTGAATCATTTATATACCCCTTTTGCTATATATAGTGGCTTCTATAGTCCTCTGCTACAGCTGCTGCTCCCCCTAGACTCCGGCTCTATGTGCTTAGCACTCACATAATGTTTCCTATACATACTGGAGAAGCTGTAACAAATAATATGTAATAGAAGTCTCCCCCAGCTATTTATGTGACATTATGATATTATANATTAATTGGAATTGTGGTTATTTCAGTTTGACATTCAGCCTGGAATCCCACTGTCCACTTGGATACCTTCGCAGGACGCTGCTGATACCATATGCCTGTGTTGTATGTGAAGTGTATGACCCATGTATGGAGGTTACCTGTGGAGCAGCTCGGTTCTCTCTCTCTATGATCGGAGAATCTGGAGGAAACNGGAAATCGGGTCTTGTGGAAGTAAATATACAAATTCTCACTCTGGCGCTTCCGTACGGCTCACACAACTCCCTGAACCTGTCCGGGCTCTGAGGAAGAGGAAAGATGTAAGAAGTGTTAAACGTCACCATGGGGGAGAAGTCCAGCACTGTCCATTCATAATATTGGACCAGAGCGAGACTTAGGGACCCAAGTTCCTACTGTGCTCTGAACATGATGGACATCTGATGCTGGTCCCTGCTGTGGATAAGGGTACGTCAATCCTCTCACTCACATGGACCCTACCAAAAAACTTCTTTCCCCACTTAAAATGGGCCTGGAGTGTTCCTATTCTCACTACTGCACCCCACTCGCTGTGCCACATGGGACTCACAATGGCGGTCAGGCTGAGCGTGGGAGGCGCTGGGTTGTGGTAGAGCGGGAGATCATGGATTCCTGTGTTCCACACGTGCTGGTGTTTTCTGGTGTGCGTCACATCTGGAAATAATAAAACAACAAGGATGAGATTGTGGACCAGATGCCAATCCGTGCAATACCACAGTGTAGAACACACTAATGAGACAAAACGCGCTGCTTGGTTACCCCGCAGGGTGACGCTTAGGGCCTGATCCAGAGCGTTTCCTCATTGTGTAGTGTATCTCAGTGTGAGTCTGCACGGAACATGCTCCAGGACAACGCACAAGAAAACTGGGAGCAATGCAGACTTGAGGGAGGGATGTTATGGCGTCACACAGATCTATATGGAGTGTGGGTATGCACAGTATACATTGAAGAACAATTGCACCAGTCACAGATCATGNCTATGATACTCCCTGGCCTAGTTCAGGCTATGATCTTACCATTTCATGCTACAACGTGAATTTAGGCCCTGGTGAGTGTAGGGAATCGCACCATGTAGGGTAACAGACATTCCTGTGCTTAATCACCCATCCGGCTCACCTGGGTCTGGTGATGCCGCTCTGGTCAGTCTGAGCAGGGTCCAGGCTACAGCCCACTCCTCGCTGGCCAGTAACGGCTGGAGGTCCCTCCGCTGCTGCCATGGAGTCCAGGCTACGCAGCCCCCCGGCCAGTGGTAGAAGCGCAGAATCAGCATCATATCTTCTTCTGGAGTGATGTCGGTAAAGGTTGCCTAAGGGTGCAAGATATCACGTCAAGCGATTGTATATCACAGGGAGAGCTGGGGTGTGCTACTGATTGTGGGTGTACACACCATGACAACTGACGCACCACAACTATACAAGACCATTAGCTAACAACATCTCTTACTTCACTAAAGGTGTGTATCCTGTGTATATAGTATGCACGGATTCACTGAGAACTGATAGAGAATATCTGCAGTACAGTATTCTGCAGGTTACCTGGTGATTGGCTATATGTTGTAAGCAGAAATGTGTAAGATCAGCAGACGTCAGGGGTATATTGGAGGCATCACATGATGACTGGGACCTTGGTTATTGGGGCTATAGCAGGAAAGCCTGGAAAGTAATAGNGACTTCTCCTGCCACCTCCACCCCGCAGCTCCTGTGTCTCCAGGGAATGAACATACGGATTCATTATACCTCTTGTTCTCCAAAGATGAAGTAGCCATGTTGTATGCTTGAGCTGACGGCAGACGCAGTCCAGTGCATTCCCTTCCTCTGGTTGTGGATCACCTGCCGAGCCACAGACCAATCATTATTCCCAAAACNGTGAAAGCAGGTAAAATGCGCCAGCGTGTGCAGGACCTGTGCACCGCACCAATATTCACATAAATCCTGTGATGTAACCAGTAACATTGGTGTCAGTGGTCCCAAGAAAATGAATATACTTCTCAGAGACCCATGTGATGGAGTGAAACGCGTNAGTGTGACAGTTTCTTCTGAGCATACTGCTCTCTGGGCTATTAAAGCACTATAATAGTAGTAATATTATAAGTGATTTATTAATATTAGGAGTGAGTTCCTTTACCTGACCGGTGTTCATGTGATATCCAGTCAGTCGCAGAGTCCCATCTCCGGCAGGTGCGTCCGTTACTCTGTCTATAATTAAGGTCACTCCAGACGCATCTCCCTCGCCTCCGGCCACCATAGTCTTACCTCTGAAACTCAGAAACAGCGTCACTTATGTAATGTAATGTGTTATGTGTAATGTTAAAGTATTATAATATCCATTCTGACATTATTGTATACTGGTGATATTTGTTTAGTGGTTTGAGATAGATGACGTATCTGCCCCCATTGTCTTCTCTCACCCCCATGGTAAATACAGCACCCAGCCTGATTCACAGTGACCGAACCACTAATATCCATCTAGTTCACAGTCAACACTAATGAATATAATGTGTCAGCATGTAATGGAAACAGGACAGGTGTTCCAATAAGTTGATGATTTTTGACCATAGAGACATGACTGCATCTATCTATCTATCTATCTATCTATCTATCTATCTATCTATCTATCCATCTATCTATCTCATATCTATCCATCTATCTATCTATCTATCTCATATCTATCTATCTATCTATCTATCTATCCATCTATCTATCTCATATCTATCTATCTTATATCTATCTATCTATCTATCCATCTATCTATCTCATATCTATCTATCTATCTCATATCTATCTATCTTATATCTATCTATCTATCTATCTATCCATCTATCTATCTATCTATCTATCTATCTATCTATCTCATATCTATCTATCTATCTATCTTATCTCCTATTTATGTAACTCATATCTATCTATCTATCTATCTATCTCCTATCTATGTATCTATCTAGCTATCTCCTATCTATCTATCTGTCTATCTATCGCTCTCATATCTGTCTATCTATCTATAGAAAATCTTTCAAAGTCAAATCCCAAGATTACAGACATAACGCTAAACCGGGGCTCAGCAATCAGGGGACAGTCTTCATGGTGTATAAACCATGTGCACGCCGCCAAATATCCGAGAATAATATAACAATCGTAACAATTCACAGCGTCTTTCCCTTATTCTTTATTTGTATTGGAAACTATGAAACTATTGGAAACATCAAGCTTCTGTTTTTTCCCTCCCAGAGAAACACAAGGAACCCAGTTGGATAAAGATAAATTCCACTCATTTTATTAAAACAATATTTAATATTCTCAATAATCTCAGTATTGTACAAAATCGTTCATGTCAACATTTCATTTATAGTAATTCAGACACTTAACTCTCACTGCTGTCTAAAGCGAAGAACACGTAATATTCGTCATGTACTGAGAAATACATCCAGGAGGGGGCGCTCACTAACCACACAGGCTGGTCCTNGGGGTCGCAGTCTCACCTCTGGCCGTATTTCTGACGGTTTGGCAACTCTTGCACTGGGGGTGGGTCAACATAATCTGTGTAAGTGGACAGGTGAAANGCGTTGAGTGGTGGTTGAGTGGATAGAGGTGCTGGGTTATCACTGATGGGGACAGCTGGACCAGGTATCTGTGATAGGAAGAAAATCATTAGAGCATATAATACCCCATTCACACAGACTACCCTGGTAAATCTGGTTTTAACGAGCAGGGTTGTTAGCTGTGGATCTGAATTACCCTGCTAATTAACCCTGTTCACAGTGCTGAATTACCCTGATAATTCACAAACTACCCTGGTCAACACCATTCACACTGAACCAGGGTAGTTAGTAGTAATTTTAGCGCCGATCACACTGAGCAAACTACCCTGGTAGTTCAGTCAACCCNGGAAGTTGACTAAATTAACCGGGTAATAGCCTTCTGTGTGAACGGGGTATAAATGGTGATTACTTGCAGAAGGAATCGTCCATNTAAGTGATATGTAAAGCAGACACTGCAACGCAGTTTGCAGAGCTGTGGTCGGGATTACATGTTGGAAAACTATGAATCTTTAAGGACTGATTGGAACTGATATATGAAGTGTTAGTACAGACCTATGTCAATCACATGACTTTTACTCACCAATGGTGGATAGAGATAAAGCGATGCATTTCTGGGATTGACCTCNGCCATTGATTGGAGTTCGGCATCTCTGGCATTGACGACCCGGAGGTAAAGTTCTGCTTTTCCAACCTATGGACACAGCACTATAATAAGCCTCATCGCCTCTTATCATACCGTCATTACTGTTCCCACAGCATTATTACCTGTGGGACCGTGTTGAGTTGTCCGCTGCTGAGGCCGGGCCGGATCGGTAACGCTCTCACTGGCAGCTTCCACCGGCCACTGAGGACCTGGTTATGGTGATCGAACAGGTCCAGCTTCGTCCACCCAGAAGGTGACATGTGCTGGATCTCCTGACCATACGGATTGAATCCTCCGGCAGAATGAATCTCCAGAACCAGAGCAGTGGACGAGGCTGGACGGACCCTGCATCAAATCAACCCATTCATTTATAAAGTGAGTTATGGAAACGTGAATGACCGGGAAACGATGTGACGTGATACATGAGAGGGTACCTGGGGATCGCCTGCCTGGTGCGCAGCATGGAGATGTTTCCCCGGGACGCACTTGCCAGGTGTTGTGGGGTATCCCAGAGTTGACACGGAGCATCAGGGAGGGCGGTAGATTGGCTCATTCTGTGGCCGTTGCTGTAAAGGCTGCTAGTCACCCGCACCATCTGATACGTGGGTTCCAGGCCCAGTATGAAGTCATAGAACAGGATGAAGCCGGCCCTGGACCAGGAGAGANGCCATTAACCAAAACAAACATAACTCAGTAGCCAGCGGCATCTGGAATCANACTGGTGCCTTATGTAACTGCTTTTCTATACAGGGAACACAGGCCATGAGCTCCCTGCACCGGACTATGCATATATTCTTACACGGGATCGTATGGGGCCGGGCCCAGGGCATCGAGCGGCTCCAGGATGTGTCTGTTCCCTGAAGGGCTTGAAGGACNCAATGAATCCTGAAACAATGGAAATGGTTGTTATATGAAAACGCCCCCTACAGGAAGGGTTTATATTCCCCACTGACAGACACAGGTTATTTACACAACATGAGCTACATGGAAGATCCAGGATCCTGACCTGATAATTATTATTAATAGCATTGTGTATTAATACAGTGCCTCATGACACAGCTGGGTCTCTCATCACCCATAGACTCACCAGTGTCCCCCGGGCAATGCCCGGATCTGCTCCTCCCAGGGGCTGCCTTGTAGGGTGTATGGGGGGTGGGAGAGGTGGGGCCATAGGGGGCGGCTGGAATGGTGGGGGTCCATGAGCCCCTCGAGGAGGCATCCTCACATCCCGGCGGAGGAGCTCCATGTCAGCCTGCAGCTGCGCCATCTGCTGGAGGTGTTCCCGCTGCATCTCCTGGATCTCCAGGTCTCCTGCGTGGGGAGGACACAGACCATTATAAAATAATGTATTATAAGCTATATAATAGTATAATCCATCTGTGCTATAATAATTTCCATTTACTGACTGTAACGTAATAGTGGAATCCATCTGTGTGTTATTACATAATAATATGATCTAAATATATTATATAATATTATCCTAATCCATCTGTGTTATTATATAATGATCTAAAAATATAATATTAGCAAAATCCATCCTGTTTTATAATATTTATATCTATTTACTGAGTGAAATATAATAGTCAACACAAGTTTTGTAATATAATAGTAACCGACTAACTGCAATATAGTAATATCATCCATCTATATCTTGTAATATAATAGTATGATCCACCTATATGCTATATGTTAATCTATCTTATATGAATCTATGAATAATGTCAGAATCTTGTAATATTGTATTATATATAGAAATTATAACATACTAATATAATTCATCTACAGTCTGCTATATAATAATCTATCTCTTGTAATATATTAGTATAACTCTGCTATATATTATAATTTACACAATCTATGTATCTATAATTGTAAATAGAACAGTTATTTTTCATAGTATCTTATCCTGGGGAAGATTAAGGTGATAACCCCTGACTAGGTGTATATAGCAGAAATCAAACTTGGCGCAGAAAAC
>JABWIB010007387.1:3832-17017 GCA_016617825.1 Platyplectrum ornatum
ATATATATATATATATATATATATATATATACACACACCCAGTGCCAGGCTGATATATGTGACATATAAATATATGTATTTACCAATACACTCACTGAATTACTAATATATAGCTATTATTTATATATATATATATATATATATTTACATACATGTAAAATGAATGTCACACACACACACATATAATATTTATATTTATACGCACATATTGGTTGCAGTAGATATTTGGAAGTGATGATGGAGATTTATATTTTTGCATGTGAGAGATAAGGGACGATATGTCATACCTCCATATACCCACTTCAAACCCATGGCCCAATTAAGCCATTATTTTGCTTGCTTTGTGTGTATGACTGATGTGTATTAATAATACAGAACTATTGTCCCTGCTCCCCACTGGCATACCGCCCAACATCCTAATCATCGATAGCGGGACAAGTAAGGCCCAATTCATCCAAAACCCCTCTGAAATTGGGACAGATACTGCAGGAAGTATGCACTGCATCCGGCCTTCCATGTTCCATCCTAGGCAGGGTTGGGACTTTTTGTATGTCCCTCCCTTTATGAAAATCACACCCAAAGCCCCCGGATGGCGCATTCATTGACGTCATTAAGTTCCATCCCTCCATAGTAACAATCGGGGCTGGAGGCAATAATTTATATTGAATTACTGCCTCAGCCCTGGTCCTGGGAGTTTTGTGGATTATCCCAGGAGGATTCTCCGATTTCTGAGAGTCTCCTGAAACTTCTACCAGAAGAAATGCCCGATATACAGGAGAAATTCCTGAATTATAGTCTCTCCCATTGCAATGTCCCAGATCCAAATCCCAGAGTATTATTCTGTCCTCAGTTAAAATAGGGATTGATATGAAGACTGCATAGAGCTGCTAGCATAGAGTGCACCTCTACTGTAAGATTAGCGTCCTTCTTCTGTCCAACTAGCACTTGCACCAGGCAAGAAAATACACACTGATGCTAGATACACATGTATCTACACATATCCTGCGATTCAGGCTGTGCTCAATGGAAAAATGGAGATGTTGCCCATAGCAACCAGTCCAATTCAAACTGACTACTGAGTCTCCAGTATATAACATGAAACTGAGAGCTAGAATTGGATTGGTTGCTATGGGAAACATCTCCACATTCCCATGTTTGCAGTTTAGTAAATATAGGCCCTGGAAAGTGATTAGTTGCTATACACAACATCTCATAATATCTAGCCCCAGAGAGTACAATCATTGCAGATATTTAGAAACCTCTCCAAATTTACTATTAAGGTATTTATATAGGTCAGGGACAGGCGGTGACTAATTTCATCAATATACCTTCTAAGAAGGGACATCAATGAAATACATTTAATGTATGAAACACTCAGTTAATGAATAGTCATCCATGGCAGTTTCCAAGTCCTCAGCACGGAGTGAATGTGCCGTCCAGTGAAGTGTACATGTAAAGCCTATGTGACAGCTAAGACAAGTGGCTGTTACCAGCAGAGGAAGGTAACAGCGGGGTGCAGTTGGGAGGAGGTTGTCTGATCTATAAAAAGAAAAGAAAAGTTTGGCTGAACTCCTTACATTGAGGAGAACTCCACCTTCTAAGAAATCCCATCTTACAAGCAGATCAGATTATTAAAGACACAACAACATGCACCCAGCATGGATCTGAGATTACATGTACCCACATCCAGAGTGAGATGTGCGAGAAATAACATGTACAGTACAATACACTGTAAGGGAGCACATTTACAGTAATGCATTATGTAAAGGTAGCTTATCCTTTGTACAAGAATTGAATATTTGCAATATAAAGTAGTATAACATAAATCACTTAAGATGCCCTGCCTGCAAGCTTACACTCTATAGATCTTTAAAGCAAAGGACGACACCTGTTATATCAGCAGATAGTGGCTATGTAAATGTATAGACTGGCTGCTGTTCCTTGTATGTCCAGTATAGCAATCCTGGCTATTCATGGGTTGAAACAGATCTATTAAATCTTCAGCATCAGTCCAGTTTGTTTAACTATTAGGATCTGGTGCGTCCCTTTCCTATAGGATCCCCACCCACATCAGTCTCCTACTTGTTTTCCTTGCCACCCACTTTATTCACTCCTTAATGCTGCTAATTTTATCAATACGTTTTCCAGGCTACTTCCTACAGAATGGATTTCCAGATTATCACTGTACTCCATGGGTATAATCCAAGCTGGAACATAAAAATGAACAGATTCTGTATAAACCCCACACAGGTTATTATATCATATTACTTAGGTGCAATCCAGGTGTGAAGGCAACTACAGCTCTGAATCATTTTGCAAGGACATCGGGTTATATACACACGCAGTACAGCCAAGCATAATGCAGCCACACTCCCACATAAGTTCCCAGGCAATCCAAAGTGCTTATGCTTGGTGCGTGTGATCTCCCTGATTCCCTGAGGAATGGGTGACTTCCCTGATTCCCTGAGGAATGAGTGATCTCCCTGACCCCCTGAACAGTAGGTGATCTCCCTGACCCCCTGAACAGTAGGTGATCTCCCTGACCCCCTGAACAGTAGGTGAACTCCCTGACCCCCTGAACAGTGGGTGATCTCCCTGACCCCCTGACCAGTTGGTGAACTCCCTGACCCCCTGAACAGTGGGTGATCTCCCTGACCCCCTGAACAGTGGGTGATCTCCTTGACCCCCTGAAGAGCGGCTGATCTCTCTGATTACCTGAGGAATGGGTGATCTCCCTGACCCCCTAAGAGTGGGTGATCTCCCTGACCCCCTAAGAGTGTGTGATCTCCCTGACCCCCTAAAGAGCAGGTGATCTCTCTGATTCCCTGATGAATGGGTGATCTCACTGAACCCCTGAAGAGCGGGTGTTCTCCCTGAACCCCTGAAGAGCGGGTGATCTCCCTGATTCTCTGAGTGGTGGGTGATCTCCCTAAACCCCTGAGGAGTGGGTAATCTCCCTGGTTTCCTGAAGAGTGGGCGATCTCCCCAAGGCTGGCGAGTCCATTAGGCGATCAAGGTGCAAGTCATAGAGGTAGATCCATGACATGTTTTCTAAGTTGTTTACATTTTCTAAAATTGTTTATTTTAATAACTATTAGAAGTTTTTTTTTCAGTGATAAAAATGCCAGTGTAGTAGCGACGTACCACTCCTACAATTGGGCTTTGTAAAAAAATATTTCTATGGGATTTCAATGATTTAAAACCCAGCATTAAAACCCCTAAGGCTGCCCTACCCCTGTTTACCACCTAAAGCACCGCTGGATACACAGCACCCTTGATCGGGTCAGTGTTCTGTATTTTGTAATATCCTATACACTTGTGTAGCTCTTTAGCCCAGGGGTAGGCAACCTGTGGCTCTCCAGGTGTTGTCAGACTAGAAGTCCCAGCATGCTTTGCCAGGTATCCACTGTCTATGCATATAAACATACAGGGAGTCGTAGTTCTACATAGAGGGGGTGGTATATTGGGATAGAGCAATCCTCTAGTGCAGGGATAGGGAACCTGCGGCTCTCCTGGTGTTGTCAAGCTACAAGTCCCAGCATACAAAGCATGCTGGGACTTCTAGTCTGACAACACCTGAAGAGCCTCAGGTTGCCTACTCCTGCTCTAGCATATAAAAATGTCTGCACATGATCGAAACGTCATAGAGAGCCACCTCTGCTGTGACTGTATCTATAGTTGTGACATTCTCGCTTTTCATATGTATGGATTGGAAACTAATGGTTATTTGACCAGTGAGCGGCTACAGGCTCCTCCTTGGTAACAAGTAACCCTAGATGAGAACCAGGATTCCCTTACAATATAATATACACAAACAGCTCATCTGTAAAAGTCTATGGGAGGGGAGGTGGCGGGGAGAGAAGGGCTGATGTCTAGGTGCAGAGCCTGGGAACTGCCCGGGGCTGGATGGAAGACTGAGCGGTGACAGATAGAAATGCTTTGTGCGGAAGCTGCAGCTTATCCTACAATAACACCGTTCAGAGAAGTTTCTGGTGCGAAAACGAACTCCCCTTTCACTTATCATTACTAGTGACCCGTGCTTCCCCTTTAATTAGGAGCGACACCTAATATCCTCCCAACCCGCCAAGTGCAGAAATGATTAAATGGATAATTAGGCGGTGGTGACGTCCAGTGTTATTGATTCTGTAATTATGGCTATTTTGATTACCTCTTTACAGGGTCATGAAGAGCGCCAAGGCATGTATCAAGTGTTATCCCATATTAATACCAGGGAGACCAGGCAAACCTCCCGACTGTACAAAAACTAGCATTTAATTAATATAGTCACTGATAGTTTTATCAGACTCCTTCCTTGATTGGCCCGTGAATTTATGACGTCATAGAATGGGTGGAGCTGGATGACGTTTTTACATCAAGTCCCGTCCCTATTCAACTTTTACTTTCGGCCTTCATAGATCCCAAGAATGTTAATGTTGGCCACTCTTATTAAAACACCTTTCTTTCATTCGACTATCACATACTAGTTTCCCACTGTGGATCCAGACCTGTGCACCCCCATGGTAAACAGACGGACGCCCAGGGAAAAACCTGTTTGTGCGCAGATTGGCATAGATGGACGCAGCGGTGCCCATCCTTCTGCTCTGGGTTATATGATAGAAGGGGAGTTTCTCTCATTTAGATATATGCAGTAGCAGGGGATGCGGCAGCTGAAGGAAAAATACGGCTCAGTGGGACCGATTCAATTCCGCGCGAAGACGGGAAAAAGCGCAATGTGCGTTTTTTAATACACAGCTCAATGAGCCGCGAACTAAAAAGCGCAAGTTTTTCTCCTTTGCGGTGTTTGCGTAAGGGGGTAAAACTTTGCGACTAATTAATTGAATCAGCCCCAGAGGCTGCACTTCATAGATCTGGGTATACCAGACCCTGCGGCCACACATCACGGCCACCTAATGCCACTTTTCCACCAAAAAACCCAGGTTCAGACCTGGGTTTTTACCCTGCATTTTTCCAGGTCAAAAAAAGGACCCCTTTTCCACTGCAGTGACCTGGGAAAAATCCCGGTAAAATTGGCCCCCGGTCACTAGGGCCCCGCAAAACCCAGGACTTCCCCCGCTCACGCTAATCATAGCCATCATTTTCAATTTACACTACAGTCTCCTGCCTTTCATGTCGGCAATATATATGGTGCTGTAGCTGCATTAAACTTGCATGCTCTGTGACCATACGTTATGCGCCATGCACAGCTATCCTGAACTACCATAGTGTGCACCTTGAATGACACGCAGCCTTCATGTTTTACAGTCATATCTATGTATTTGTCCCATTATATTTGTGAAGATGGTAGAGCAATGTAGTCTGATGGAGTAGAGGTCACTCCAGGTTTTCGTTGCATATATATAATGTGTCACATATGTATCATATGCATCTCTGCTCCGGATTTTTGTAACCGGAGTGCAATGTAGTTTGTGTAATGACAGATGGTGGAGCAGCCACTACACCTGTCACCTGTGTGACACTGGCAGACATCCTAGCCACTATTTATTATGTTTTGTGCCCTTGACATTTTCAGCAAAGACAAAATAAACTGAAGCTGCTGATAATGGAAACGTGTTATTTGCTGTTAATACTAACCAGCTCTCTGTATACTGTATTACACCATAATGTTACACTACAATTTCTAAACTGCATAACTGTAACTGCATGGATGGTAATGGAATATTAGTATATATATAAGGTTACAGACTCTCCCAGAATGTCCGGGAGACTCGTACATTTCAGGTAGTTGTCCCAGTATCCAGGATCCAGGAGAGTCAGCAAATTTCCAGGGTCCCAGGCTGAGACAATGATTTAATGTATGTAAATGTATGTAGTAGTATCCTAATATACCCCATACACTATATAGTATTTACTATGTACTAGTATATTCGTTCCCTCGATGTACCCCTCATATTTCATATACTTTATAGAATGTTTTTAGCCATATTTAACATAGGCTTGTGTGCTTTAGAAAACCTAAATAGCTAAATGAGCTGTAATCTAGTAGACAAAGGATGTCTGTGTATGTAAGTAGCCTGTACCCCGGTCATCTGGTACAGGCCATTAGAAATAACGTCACAATGATGAACTCTGGGTTGTAAGCAAAACACTGTATCCAGTTCTTCTCATATGTCATTACACTATATATATATATATATATATATATATATATATATAATATATATATGTGTGTGTGTGTCTGTGTATATATACAAGTTGTTTTTCTATGTGCCATTTGCATTGTTTTGCAAAACACCACAACGGTGTTCACATTCATTGCATGCTTTGCATTTTGTTGTTATCTACTCTAATGTATTATTACCTAGTCCTCTAGTCCTAGTGCAATAAACAAAGTTTATGTAAAAGAGAAATACTGCAGCTTAGAGACAAGAACAACTGGAGTGTTCGGACCTCATGCAATGTCAGTTTTCCCAGCTGTAAGCCGAATTTCTATCACTGTAATCAATATAACAGACACGTGTGCTAATAAAATATATAGCTATAGTCCTGTATTAAAATGTAATGTTTCCTGTTTGAATACAGCTCTATGCTTGGAACTGCTGTGATCCAATGATCAGGGTATTATCCATATACTGTAATGACCTAGGCACTGACACATAGGATAAGACACAATATATAACCCTGCAGGGACCAATTACACAGTAACACACGACACCGTAGCTACTTGTTTGTTAAGTGCTTGTTTGTATACCCTGGATGATACACAATACGTGAGTTTGTTATTGTTGTGTCTAACCACTGATTTTACTTCACTCCCAAAATAGCAATGGCCAGAGTTTTAAGGCTTTGCTCATTCAACATCCAGTTTTTTATATTGTATACATGTGAATGAGGGTTGTGCATATAATCACAGCCATAAGTGCTTCTAAAGTGTATGCAGATGTATCATCGTCCTTACTATTGTCGGAATCAGTATCCCTCCATGGAAGATCTGCACAGCAGGTTAGAAACAAGAGCACCGGGAGAGGGGGAGACTGGGGACAAATTTCCCAGGGCCAGGCCTGCCAGAGGCCCACACTGGTGGTGGTAATTTTAGTCATGGCTGACACTGACCATATATCAGTGTCCTATACAGGCAAAATCTGTTGAAGCATAGCCACCCTCAGCTGGGACATGCAGATTATTTCAGTGGGATGTCATTCTCAGCAGATGCAGAGGAAAGAAGCAGTGGTAAGAGGCCAAAGGTAAGTGAAGTATTTTTAAACGCATTAAAGAGATAGGTTTGGAGATTTAAGGTTGGACACACAGGGGCGATTAGAGTAGAAGGCTGGAGACACAGCCATGCCCTAATGGTTTGTATGCACCCTCTTTCCACTTTACTTTAATAATATGGAGAGGGGAAAAGCCCAGGTAGATGTTGTATCGGGGAATCAGAATTCTGCTTGGCAACCTTGGTTAGAAATATAATAGTTTCTGCTATTAAATATGGGATCCAGAAATTAGCTTTTTACAGATTTTTCTATTGCACTGAGCTTATGTGTGTCAAATGTTCACAAGGAATCTTCTAGTATAAATAACTTAGCTCCGGAAGTAAGGACATATTTTACAGATGCCTACACATGCCTAATCTCCACTAGGGAGGCATACCGGTTGGGTCGAGGGGGCTGCATAAAGCAGCTCCTGGCGGATCTTCTTTTGTACGGAAGCATATCCAAGTTAAGTCAAGGCTGGGTTATGGACAAATAAGTGTTGAGATTCCCGCACAAGACAAGTTCACTCCCGTCTGACATGCAGTTTACCAGACTGCAATATTTGTATTGAATCCAGGATTTCCATAATCAACCGGTCAGGATATCACCGCAACACATTTGTCAAACAAAATATGTATGTTAATAAGATTATGCAAAGTATAAAGATCAAGTTGGAGAATTCCATGTCTGAAAAGCCCTGGGACAGTACAGTGCAGAGATGAACACCAAATAGGCCAGGTTTGCTGGCTTTTGATTTCTCCCTTCTTTTGGTTGTTGGGCAGAGGGCATGATTTATGCAAATCACATCTGATACCTGCCCCTAAAAGGCATACAGCATACGATTGCTATTGATGGGCAGGGCTTTAATTGTCATCATGCCCTGAGACTGAGACAGTGATTTACATGAATACTAGAAGAGTTGCCCGAAATTGGGGGGAGTCTTGATAAAGACATCTGCGAGATATGTCACACATGCAGATCTAGTCACCCGTACTTCTGTCAGGACTTGGGAATGTCACTGTTTGAATGTCTACATAGAAAATATTCTGTTCTCATTGGGTAACACAGACATTTGCGCAAAAATTAAAGCAAATCAGAACACAACGAAAACATACACAAGACAGCTATTACAGAATCTTTACATGATTGTACAACTGTGTAACAATAAGCCAAGGCCTTATCCACATAAACAACCGAATCCTGTTATTTTCCAACAGATGGTCCATAATCCTCTTTTCCAGAAGGCTAGTTAATTTGGCTGCTCAAACTCTTCAGCTTTTTGGAGAATATGACACCTATTATTTACAGCAGGGAAGGTCTCACGTACCAACGTTATGATCTGCAGAATGACATGGCATTGGTGTATGAAACTTAATTAGTAATTAATGTGGCTCAAATGTTTCACTTTCGGTTTGTTCCAAGAGAACAGCGCCACCTGGTGGCAACACAATCATACCAGCTGATATACAGGATTGCCAGCCAGAGGGGGGTGCTATATAGATATTTTTCTCCTGACAGAGAGCTTTAAATCTTGGCACCATAGAGCAGAAGAAATGGGTTACAAAAGTATTACATGTAGTATAGCTTATATATATATATATATATATATATATATATATATATATATACAGTATATATATATATATATATATATATATATATATATCTCCAGTGGTTGTAGTGGAATTCTACAACTGGTGGTATGGAAACATAGAAAATAATGGAAGTGAATGGAGATCAGTTTTAGCTAATGATATATTGTTTTAGTTAATTGAGAGGTGTCCTAAATCCCTTTTTGTTTATTTAATGCTTACTGATCACTATTCACTACCATTCATCCCCCCTCCTCCTTGTCATCCTGGGACCATCTTACAAGTACCTAAAATGCATTTGTAACATCTGTATAATGCCATAGGTCATGTCACAGAGACACAGGAACAAATGCTACACATGGGAATCTGCCTCTGATTAAATGGATGACCTAAAAGTCAGCGCGTATGATACTAGGCTATGGGCCTCTCATGTATAATTGTTTTGATGCTTCCGTCAATACTGACTGGTTGGCTTTTTATTCTGGGACACAGCTGTGTGTATAATATTGCTGAGAAGTAACCAGGATAACCTAATAACTTTCCTTTCTCATAGGACATCACCGCCCCCTGCACATCTCCATGAACTGGCTGTGAATTGCTTTGTCAACGTTATTTAGGAATTAAACCCAAGTCCAAGCACATGTCGGTTGCAGTGGAAAGTGTATATTCCAACAGGCCACCGGGCGTAATTCTATTTGTAGCCCAGGGATAACAGAATCGCAATCCCTTCTTATCACCAAGTGAACCACTAATAATATTAGCACCCACAGACCATCTGTTATGTCTTCCTATTTCACGACTATGAAGTTCTTCACCTCCGGCATGTCCATGTAATGGGGTAGATGTTCTACTGGCCAAAGGGAATGATAAACATTAACCATAAAACATAATTCATTTTGTTAACAATTATAATTTTTTTTTTATAAAATGTATAATAAAATGTGTTTTTTTGTAGTTTTGTAGCTTAACTCTAAACTTTCTAGTATTCTTTATCTAATTGTAATCTAATTATTGTTCCATCATGCGCTAAATGACTATTTTGTTAGTGTGGACGCTCCTACGATCATGTTTAATCACTAAGCTTAGGCCCAGGTCTAAGTTAAGAGGTCCTTCTGGAAAGTGCAAAATTCCCAGAATTTCTACAGTCTATCTAGGAGGTGAATATTTGGTAGTGTGTTCCTCACTCATTGCTAGAGAGACAATCGGGCCACATTTATTAAAGCTTCTAAAGGTGACGAGTTACCCATTGCAAATGATCAGATTACAAACATATAATTTCCTAGAATATAATAAATAAAGTATACGTAGAATTGGTTTTGCTATGAGCTACCCATTTTAATAAACCATCCCCTGTATCATGTCACTTCTTGTGGAAGGAGGATGTGCTTTACAAAATGTAATTGTTATTTATATCTTTCTTATTTTCCTATATTGAAATATATGTAAAACGTTCAGAATCTGGCATCAGGTTACTGAGACTATATTACCATTTGATTTGCTGTTGTTAGCCATAGCCTTATACTTTATCATAATGGTTTTTCTATATCAATAATACACATATCAGCCATAGACTCGTCAATGTTCCCTACTAGGTGATAACTAAATGCACTATGGTTAATAAAATCAATAATATAAATGTGATCACTTATGTATAAATACACATCCTCATTGGCTATGTGTCTTCAGATCTTAAATGGAATGATCATTCCTAAATAATTCTTACCCCCCAAAAGCTGTTTTATTATTTCTATGTATCTATGCAGATGGTCAGGTATCAATTAGTATTACATTGTTAATATAAGTGAGAAAATGTCCCATGTCTTTCCTCTGTCTCACTCAGCTAAGCCCTTACTCACCCCCTATTCAGTCTTGGCCCCATTTTACACGAGGTCGGTGTGTAAAAGTTAATGTAGGGTCCAGGGAGGAGAGAGGAGAGGGTATCCTTATGTATGTGGACCCTCACATATAAAGACTTTAGGATCGCAGAGTCTTATATTTCTCTACCAGAGAAGGTTTGAATCCCATGCATTTGTGTAGCTCAGGGTTGCCAACCTTTGGTTTCTTCCTCCCGGGAGTACCCAAAATCTGGCAGCAAGTAGGTGGGGCTTGGGGCATGATTTATGCAAATCACAACAGAAGCCCCACCCTTGAACAACAAAAGCATGCTTTTACTATGGATGGGCAGGGCCCATTCTTTGTAACTAACGGGACTGGACGCAGTTATTTACGCTAAGTCACTGCCTGAGCCCAGGTCAGGGGAGATTTGCTGACTCTCCCAGGATCCCGGAAGAATTACATGAGTCTCCCAGAAATTCCGGGACAGTCGGCAACCCTGGTGTAGCTGGAGGAGCAATCTGTAAATAAGAGCAAGGAGACCTCACTGCAAAGCTGATTCTGTTTTTCCAGTTTAATTCCTGTCAGTGCTGCATGGTGTTGCTGAGGTGCATGACCTGTTTTGCCCTCCACCGTAATCTCTGGACCCCATAATGTATACTGTAGCTTGAAATTATTTTATTTTAGTTCTGTAATAATCAACTTAAAGTGCAGAGAGGAAAAAACAAATACAGAGAATTAAAATTAATGCATACGCCCCAACATTGTTGCCCCTGAAATAAGCCCCGCCCAGGAGGAACAGTGCAACAGTCACCCAACATCAGGACTGTCCTGCTGAAATTGGACACCGAATACAGACAGAAGGGAATACAGTGCTTTAGTAACATATACACAGGTGCTTAACTACAGTGGGCACAAGGGGTGTGACTACTTTAAGGCCAGGGGGTGAGGGGGGTTCCGGGACAACCTTGCAAAATGTCAGAAGGCGTGAGCAGCACATATATTTACAAATAACGCGCTGCACTCATGCAACGCTCTGCACTCATGCAACTCTGTCACCCTTTGACAGTTTCTTTAAAGCAGACAGGTCAACTCAATCCCGCCTCCAGTACCACATGGCTCCACCCATGCAGACCCAGATCCCACATCCTTGCCTCAGCCTGACTTGTTCTGTTTCTGCATAGGAGCATACAATCAACAGCAAACAGGAACCAGTTGCCCCATTCAGTCATCCCAATAAAAAAATCCACAAGGATCCTCAATTTTATCTAAGCCTGCCCCCAGGATAGGATGTTATGAGCAGCTGTGTGAGTCTATGCACTCATCCAGTGTCAGGCTAACAGGACCTACCATGATCGAATTGGATGCACACTGGACAAGTATGTCCAATAAACATATACATGAAATACCAGGAACAACAGTGTGATTGGGGAGGTTGTATCGGGGCCACCACACACTCACATAAAATGGGTAGAAATGGAGGGCACCCTACAGGTTACTTGTTCAGGGACACCCACAAAACATAATCTGATCCTTCAATATACAATTAACTAAACTAAACTAAACATCTACTGTGGCTTAGAGAACAAGACAGGGGGTACTATGCTAGTAATAATACCAACAAATACTTAGAATTAGTATACAACACAAAAAGGCATAAAATACAATTCAGAACAAACATAAAACATAATTAGTACTAAGCAGCTCTCCACACACAAAGAACAGTATACTACAATACCACAATACATTATTACGTAATGTCTGACTTCTGGAACATGAGAGGCAACTTTAAATAAACACACATAATTCTCTGCTGGTATAATTACACACAAATACTATATACTAAATGATATCTACAACTCAACATACAGAATAAAGAAGTTGTACTGTGCAGAGATTAAAGACTTATTAAAGACATTTACATTATTATGCAAATTAAATACTAATTAATTACCAGGGACCTCTTCCCAAATACAAAACATTTGCTACCATGTGCATGTGCTATGCTGATCCCCTATATAACCCCTCCCTCCCTATGCAATAACCCATCACTCTAAATACAGCTACATAGGGAATATCCATTGACCACCTGTTCGAGGCTCCTGTCCCCCGCTCTGGCTGCTCTGATAAGGCTCCTCTGGGATAGACTTCATAATGGGCCACACAGCGTCCTGTAGCAGGGTGCTGGCAGGGTTCATGGATCGGTCGGTACTCCTGGTGAGTTATGTAAAGAGGTTACAGCGAGGGGAGATGCTGAACTCACACCTGTTCAATGAAATAATTCTCCTTTATACCCAAGTATTATGGTGAGGTCATTAAAGCGGCTTAGGATTACAAGGTCGTTGGAAAGGAGTATTCAAATAATGTCACTGATCTTATTTGCATTACAAATATCCCCGATCGCATATTGTGTTTTGTATTTTATTTTGTTCCAGGGAAAGAGCCATAAATGTATCCTTACTAAACTGTGCTGATATTGAATAAAACTCTTTTATATATATATTTATATATATATATATATATATATATATATATATATATATATATATATA
>JABWIB010007389.1:2211-15022 GCA_016617825.1 Platyplectrum ornatum
CAATTACACAAAGGGCCGGATCCTGACTACTGCAAACTCAGCCTTCGGTGGTTCAAATGCTAAATTTGCATTTGCGATATGTATAGCTTGCATCCAGAGGGATTGAACCAGGACTTTGAAGTTAAATGTTACAATGCAAGATGCAGGCATAGGAATTTCTTAAGTACGACTGTTTCTGGCTTAAAGCTGCACACATAAAAATAGTGTGTATGAAGTTATAACATTATACACATCCGTTATAATTTTAAACCAGACACAGAACACTGTTGTTAATACCATCGATAAGGACACCAGCTTATTAGAGGCTAGATATCATCTTATTAGATAGAATTTTTAGTTTGTAAAAGTGCAGGCTATTAATTTAATATGCTAATCAGAGAGAGTATATAATCAAGAGAAGGAAGAGAACGGACACCACCTTGAAGGGCATNGGCCGAAATGCTTTAGTTTCGTTTTAGAGCATCTTGGACTAGAGTGGAGCAGTGTACGGATTCTACCATTGTCACCAGGCTTCTCAGGAAGGCCTTGAGCATGGCTTGAAACTTTAAGAGTCTATATGTAGCTATTTCTTGTTCTAGCTTGATTTAGCAGTTTAGTTATTGTATGTCTTTTAAGATTATTTATTTTTTATCACTTTTATTTACATTTGTATCTGAATATAGCATATGATCTTATAAATGCTGTTCTGTTTTTCACTCCCACTTTGGCGTAAACCAGGTTGCGGACAGAATTTTTGCTGCTACACAAATGACAAAAGCGTTTTTTCAACTGATATATGTAACGCAATTAACACTAATTGCATAAGTGATTAATGCAATCAAAGTAAAATATGCAATAACAGTTGTAGTAAAACTTTAAATTTGGAGTTAAATTTGGTGTGTTCTCTATATCGTGTATAGGTCACTGCAGAGAAATTAGTAGACTAGGGTTTGATAAACCACACTTGTAAATAGTCTATATTTTTGTATCATGTGGACATTTATATTTTATTAATATGCAACCTATTCCTAATTCTTAGAAGAGGCTTTTAAATAAATACCACTGTTTGTAACAAGTTAAGGTGTTCTTTATTTATATGGTTCCCATTATTAACAGCACTGTATTAGCTATGCTCACAGCAAGTAAGTGTGCTTTTAACACAGGGCTAAATTCCAGCCTGTCCCTGGTAAAGGTATATTGGCCATAGACATTTATTTGAGAAATAATTTACCACAATGAAAATTCAGAAATTAATACAAATAAAAAAACACTCCAGAAAGACACACACAATATTGATTTTCTGTAAGAAAAGTGAGTATATTTATGGTTTGCTTTATAAAAGTTACTATAATACAATGGTACAGAGTATTGAATTCACAAAAATATGAACAAATATATACAGGCAAGACACACCCACAAAAAACACTTTCTTCAAAAACAAAAAAAAAAGTACATACCCAAGGCAGTTTTTAATATGCACAAAAAAATCCCTAAATGTAGAAGTCTTTAAAAAATAACTATATAGAACCCGCAAAATCTCTTTCGCAGAGATTCCAAAACAAAAGCTAATGGAGCTAATGAAAAAATAAGTTCTTTTATTGCAAAACCTGTAACTTGGCTTCTGGTTGATTTTGTTTTCTTGGATTTATTTTTTTTTTACATTTTTTAAACTTTTGTGAATTAAAAATATCATTATATACAAAATAATTCCTTGAAAGTTTCAGCAGTGTGCCTTTAGATTTATGTTTTTAAACAATGCATTTAAAACCTTCCTCGTAGTGTTTCATTTGAACAAATACTACAATGGCAACTTTTATTTGAAAAGTGAAACAAAAATATATATGCAAGCTCTGAAAACCTGTTTTGCCACAACAACTGGAAATGCTTTGCAAATATTTAGTATTAAACCTATCCGTGCTGAAGATCAGTGAGCTCAAATTGGTCAACACTGTAAAAAGTGTTTAATATTATTAAAGCAATGATGTAAATAGGTCTATTTCTAATAAATACACAATGTTTACATTGCAGGGGAGACTCAGATTTCTTCAATTCAATTTGTTAATGCTTCTAAATTACACCTAGCTTGACAAAAAAAAAAAAAACCCCAAAACATTTATACAGAATGTACATGTTATAAAGCTTGACACAAGCTAGAATATGCTACTTGTCCACTCCAATATACAATGCCTGACCGCTCCAGATTTCTATTCAATATTATAGCCCAAACTTTCCCGCTAAGATATTGAAGAGAAATTGTTCTTTCTAGAGCGGTAACTTAAAACAAAAATTCAAAATATTCACTTTCATTAATTATTTACACTTTTCAAAAACAATGAAATCAGATAAACCAATTTCAACTTGTTTCTACAAGAAACAAAATGTTTAGAGATTTGAAATGAGACTTTATACAGAAGATGCAGTTTCTAGGAACACTGAAAACACATTATATATATATATATATATATATATATATATATATATATATATATATATATATATATATCTCAATCACACACGCACACACAATATTCTCCTTTTCTTTCTACACAAATGCACTGCAATAATCCCTGGGAGACAAACTGTTCCTGCTGATATTTTGTTGTATGACTATTTCGTTTTAAAGCATTTGTCTTTTAATTCAGTACATCAGGAAGAATGGTAAAAATGCCTGTTAAAACATAAAAATAAAAAATACCACGCAGGGAAAAGTTGAGATGTTGATGCTAGTGCATTATTAAAAGGGGGGAAAAAAAAAGAAAGAGAAAGAAAGGGACTGCTAGCTTATCCACACTTCAGACAAACACATTTCTTAATTTACAATTTATTATGGTACAAAATGAGCATTCACATTTTCCTTTCAGCTGAAGGTTTAAAAAAAACAAAGAAAAAAAAAACCACAAAACAAAAAAGTACTAAAGTAAAGAGAAGATCACTGTCTTCCTCATCAGCAAGTTTCATTTGCTCTCCATGATCCTGTTAAAAGGAGTAACTGAGTAGTTCTATATCTGGTTGAATACAGTATATGTAGGTATCTTACATAAAGAAAAAAATCCCCAATGACAGTAGAAAAAAATCATAATAAAATGAAATAAATACAGCTGTCCACCTATATGCATTGTACTTGGTGCTATATAAAGGGTCAATCTTTTTAGGATGCCTTGATAATCATCTCAGCACTGAAAGAATAATTAAAAAGCTAATTTTCTCCTGTGGTACTAAATGAAGAGAAATATAATTGTGTCTAGGTTCATAAGCATCTAAGAGTTTAGCTTGGGGTGCATTGTGACTTAGGCTGACAGCTACATACACAAAGCAACAAGTACACCTCTTACATGCAAAATGAGGTTCTCCCGTACAAAAGACATCGGGATTGTATTTTTGTTACCCTGAATTCCTGCATATTTTGTTTTACAAATACTGACAGCTTTACTTACAGATGCTGTTTAGGATTTGGAAGACATGAGTCTCATTAAAGTGAATATTCTAGCAGTAGAGATGACAGAAAAGCAGTCGGATCATGGGACTAAAGACCAATTGAGATATTTGAAATTAGAACGGTCACCCTTATAAAATTCAAATGTAAGAAACAAAATGACACTAGGCGGCACTATACTTTATCTAGCATTTTGTTAGTTGGGACTCAAACATTACATTTACCGTGAATATTGATCTACTTTAAAACTGTCACTTTAAGGTCGATTTTTTCATTAGTATAGTGTTATGGAGAAATATGTACCTGGGGGAGAGGAGGAGGGATTCAACTATAAATGAGGCAAATGGCAGGATTAAAACTACCAACAGAAAGCTGACAGTCTCTAAACCAGCACAGTATCCTCAATTTAGGAAAAAAAAAAAGTCCTCGATACCTGTCACCTGAATGGGGAATGCAGATCTCTATTTAAATGGGGATGTTTTACAGATAGTTACGTCAAACAAGTTCTTAAACAAGTATAAGAAAAAAAAACCTGAAAAATGTACCAGTTTGTTGGAACGTTTCAACAAGAAAAAAAAAATAGGATTTTTTTTTTTTTTACAGAACATGCAATGGTCACGTGCCATAACATACACATAAGGGACTCTAAAGGCTAAGCAACACAGAGAATGCCACTTCTACAACTGTAATCCAAGATCCAGATGGAAAAAAACCCAATTATTCTAGAAAATGTACCAGAATGCAATTCTAAATGTAAGTGCAAAAGCACATACTCCACATTCAACACTTGGCCGCATCATCAAAACTTCATTCACTTGGGAGAAAACAAACACCCTTCAGGAGACTGGCTGAACACTACTAGTTATGCTTACTGAGTGGCTGCTTCATACCCACCTAATGCTAGAGTTTAGTCACATAATAACCAGAACATTGATTATAAAAGCAGGAACAAAGCAGCCCAAGATCTAATAAACACTTTCCATTATATGCTCTCCTGGATTCATTTATCGCTCCATATGAAAACTGTCCTCAAACATGATATTAAAATGTACTACAAAATCTACCAATAGTGGGCCGCTGCTTAATAGAGAATAATGAGCACTATAAATGCACACCATCTTATTAAACAACGTTTTAGCAGCATAGCACGGCTCTATTAAACTTATCCTAGAGGGCGCTGAGAATCAACATATAATGCTGCTAATGGATCGCATACTTAAGTAAGTGCACAGCCTCTATTATGCTCTGTTNTTCCATGTAATAAAAAATAATACAACATTAACATGTGCCGACAGCCAGATAGTTCTAAGCAAAGTACTAAAAAATTTTTGCAAATATGTAATACTGTTCTTTTGTGTTTAGAGTAATGCATTTAAATGCACTGTACACACATACTGGATATCAGTCATTGTTATGACCATTAACATACCAGCCCAGGGGACATTTTGCAGCACAGGTTATATAGAGTGACAACTCCAGCCAGGGCTCTAGTTATTCCATAAGCTGCATTCTCACAAATCCACATGTGGTAGCATCCTTTAAGACCAGCTTGTTTTGGGACACAATGTACAACCACAATTGTTTAAGTTATGTTGTTATTAAAACTGTAGCTTACTTAACCAAAATGAAAGTGTAGATTAACAGAAAAATATGCCTGTCTATCATTATTACCCATTTCTGTACTCATTCCACCATTATTTATTAAAATATACTTCCATATGGACATCTGGACCTGTGCGTCAATGTAGCATAAAAGTGGAGGATATTGGTATGTTCAGATCTGCAAACTTACGTGACACGCTGGGCATTACCGTGGACACCTCTTAGATTTGTGTAACAAAATTCTGCTCGATAAATTGTTGACAGCCCTGAAAATTCCTTGTACATACAAGACAACATGCCCATATCTCAGTTATAACAACAAATAAATAATTAAGATTAACTGTGACAGGAACAGTATGCAGGCAGATGTGGAGGATTATCCGGATGTAGCAAAGCAGGCTGAACAAACCACTCTTCCCTTGCTAAGAACTGGAAAAACAGTCACAAACCTTTAGAATGGGAACCGTAAAGAGCAAAAGCTGAATTCTCTATAAAGATTAGTAGCATATAAAAGAGGGAGTCCCTTTTCAAAGCTGAAGGGTAACAACTACTTTCAATGGATACCATTACAGCATTTCCTCTTCATATTTATGATCATCATCTGATGAGGAAACTAGCAGCATTTATGGCATTAAAGGAGAAGGTAGCAAATAACCTCCACATAGACTGTTGGTGTTAGACGGGAGAATCATTTTTTGGATCTTTCATCTTGTTTTCTTCTTTACATACACAAGTTTTGTGTGCCACTAAGTGGTAATCACCTTTTAAATGTTTAGGTTTGGGAAAAAAAATGTAAAATAAAAAAATAGGAAAAACAAAAANGCACCAGGAACCATACAATCAGAAGCAATGTCTTAATATACATGTGCTCTTGTTGCTGTGAAGCCCAAGAGAAGTGCGAAACATTTATTTTTTTTCTTTCTTTTTTTTTGGCAAAAGTGCAACTTACACCTCCATTTTGCAGTCCACTAAGGCTGGAAGGTGCAATGGCAAGAAGGGCATCTAATTCAACGTCCCTCTGCAGTTTTCTGCTCCACAGAGACAAGGGATCTTAACATCCTCTATAGGNAATTTGTAATCATAAGTGATCTCTTCATTCACATTGATGACTTGTTTGGAGTAGATGACGATCTTCTTCTGAGATTCAACAGTGATCACCTTCGCGTAGCAATTCGGCTGAAGGAAATAAGGCAAGACAAATCAGAATTTGACTATACAAGCTCCACCACAATAATTTCAGCCNCACCTTAAGTAACATTGTGAACCCTTTAGCAACACTACATCAGGCACATTTTATCTACATTTGCAGTCTGTTTAACTGTTAATGTGTCACATAAAATACACAATGTAGTTTTAAAGACAACAGCTGTAAAGCAATCCAAAGACATTGCCTGTTGACCATAATTAATAATACAAAAAAGTGATACATATAGCATAGAAGTATTCATATAAAGATAGCATAGAGGTCAGATCATATTATAAAAAACCCCCAATGAAATATATAATAATAATACAACAACTACTTACATTACAGCTATGGTTGATAAAGCGTGCAAAATTACCACACTTTGTGGCATCTATAATGGTGTCATGATCCACCCTAAACATGTAACTGCTTCCAATGCCNTCATCCTCATATCGTTTCTCCCGCATGTCTGCAATGACCTGATGGACAAAGAAAATTTTATTTTATAGGGCAAGTTATGAAATGCACTCAGGAGAGGAGATCTGTGTGTAAATAGTCATTACCTGGCGAATGTTCTGCCCCACATACTCTATGACCATCTCATCAGCTGCGATTGGCTCCATGGCGAAAAGGCCCCAGTCGTGAATATGGCTCTTGCAGAAGCGTATTTTCTTCTTGCGGAACTGAAAGGGACATAACATGTTTAACGTACAAAAAAAATGACACATCAATCCCGCGACCAACCCAATCAAAATAGAGCAAGCATGGTTCCGGTCAATAGGATTACATACACATTGTAAATAAAGAGGATAATCAGTTAACTGTAAAGGCAGGAATAAGGACAAGTTAGGTCCAGAATGGCNATCAATGGCTACTATTACACCACAACATTATTCCATTACAATACATGATGTTTTGCTAGTGACAAAGCCAATCAGCTACAGGAACAAAATAGAGAAAGGATCCAGTATTGCAGTAAGTGCAAGGTTTACCATACCTTCAGCTGATTAAACTTCAGCAGATCACTATCACAGCTTCCAGTGAAGGAAGACAGAAGTCTGCGTTGCTCAGATCTTCTCTCTGANCCGGCTCTGGTGGATGTGTGAGGTTGAGCTGGGATACTCTTCCCCTGTACAATGGAGAATTGACCATTGATCAGTGACACAATTGACAAAGTAGCTACATAACTTAAATCTCCATTTTGCTTATAGTGTTCTGCTTATGGGCATTGGGAATGTATATTTTATTAAATAGCAAGGGAAACTGTAATTAAATAGCTTTGACCCATCAAAAAGAAAAACAGAATACATGAGAAATCATGAGGTTACACAAATATAATAGTGTGATAATTAAACATAATAGAAACATTCTCCCTATGCTGTGAAAATACATCTTACCTGGGTATCATTTAAAGGTTCATCCGTCAAAGAGCGATTGTTAATGAGGTATTTCAGTTTGTCCTTTTTATCAATTTTATAATATCCTTCACTACGAGCACAGCCAGTGAGGTGCTCTCGTAACCCATCGTCCCGTTTCTTCTTTTTGGGGGAATAAACACTGGTTGGTGAGAAATGGTTAAGGAAAAATACAAACATAATATAATACAGGTTATATTAAGATTTCCATTCCCAAAAACATAGCTTCTTATTTATTGACCTGAAATATGTATAAACTTAAACTCCTGTCTACCTTTTTTTTCTAGAATATTTAAAGATGGACGCTGCTAAATTAGTACATTGTTGTCATATGTTATGTTGTATAAAATGTGTTCGGTTATAATACAATATCAAATTTAGCTGTACTGTGTCCCCAAAAGAATGCAACATTTCTAGGCTAGAAGACATTTCACCTTATTGCAACAATTATTAAAAGTATAACATTGGCACTTAGGGCCAGATTCAGATATTTACACTCTCATGACTTACACTCCTATGGGCAAAACCATGTTGAATTACAGGGGAGGTAAATTGAATTAATTTCAATCAGTATTACAGGTGAGAGATGACACTGTATTACAGGTGATAGTGTTTGATGCATACTGACCAGTGTTACTAACATTCATTTTAACTCCCCCTGCAATTCAACATGGTTTTGCCCATGAGAGTATAAAGATCTGAATCTGGCCCAGTCTATCAAGTCAGAAAAGCAAGGTATGGTAAAATGAACGTGCCCCCTTCCCAAAATAAATATATAGCAAAATACCCTAATGAATTTTGTATTAAATTTGTATTAATTTTGTATTAAATCTCAACCAAAGTGTATTTTTATAAAAGGATATGAGGATGGTAGACCCAGAGGGTGTCATTGAGCCAATCCATGCCGTTATCTTGTTGTAACAGCCTATCATAAGTAATGCACATGTACTTGACATCTTCTTCATCTATTCCTCCATTCCATATATCATACAATATAGTCATCTCTTCAAATTCTGAACGCGGTTTGAAGTGAGATCGGGGTGGGGAAAATTCAGGAGAAGCAATACCGGAAATGTCCTCAAATCTTTTCTTGACCCTCCAATTCCTCGGTTTTTTTAGTTTAGTAATGTCTTCCTCCTCTTTCAACACCTCCCTCCACTGATTCTCCAGCTCCTTTAATGGGACTTTCTGGCTTATGGCTTCAAAACTAGGGATGTGAGTATGCTCCTCGTTCCTGAAGTCTAATGGAACGGCTGCAGGATCTTTAATGCCACTGATTTCATTAGTTTGTCCTATAAACATATCTTTACCTAGGACACCTTCTGTTAATGCAACTGGGTGGATTTCAGGTTTCTTCTCCTCTTCATCATCTATTGCTAGAGCAGAAGGCCTTCTCGGCCGCCCAGGTTTCCTCCTACATGTAGGAAGTGAAGGTGAAGGTGCCAATTCCTCCAAGGAAGGAAGCTGTCCTTTAGGGAGCTCAGACTCGCTCTCCTCGCTTAATAATTTATGATCAGACAGATATGCTGGAGTATCAGATGATTCCTGATCATCAGCTGCCAATATGATGTCCTTTTGGAGATCTCTTGGAGGACTTGCAAATGGAATAGGAGAAGGAACACTATTCATAATTAAGGAAGCACTGGCTGGTTCTTTAAAGGATTTTTCATCAGTATCATCAACTGAGGGTTTTTTACCTGATGGGTGGCAAGGGAAGGTAGCATTTGATTCAGGGAAAGTTGGAGTAAAATTAAAGTCTCTTCCCGGAGTCCTTGGAATACCGCTGTTTAGTACTCCAGGTGACTGAGAAAGGTAAGAAAATGGACTTCCAGGAATGTAAGGAGATGCAAGAGTTANGCTATTACCTGTGAGAGGGGCATCACCTCCAGGTGTAGGAGGAATTGTGTCCGTGCTCTGAGACTTTCCAAGGTGTGGTGCTTTCATAGAAAATTCCCTGCCAGGTGTTCGTGGAAGTTCCTCTTCAGAAAGCATTTTTGTGACTGCTAAGTGACTATAGTTCTTCTCAAAGTGATTCTGTGGCTCCTCTTCCTTACTTAAACCCTGTGTTAAGGGTAAAGCAGCAAGAGCTGCTTTGGGTATAGCTGGAAAGGGAATCTCTGAATCAGAATGAGCAATTGTATCACGTCCTGGTGTCCGAGGGCAGAGTACTTCATCCTCTGCAATGAATGGTGTCAGTTTTACATGCAGCTGTCTAGTTTCAGATGAAATGTCTTCTGGTTTAAGGACCATGCTTGATTCACCGAATGCACCAGTAGGCGTTGCCGGTCGATTGACTACAGCCTCCTGGACCTCGGTACTTGAACTCTCAGGAACAGGTTCCAAGTGAAGTTCAACAAAGACTTCAGATTGGTCTTCTGCAATTAAAGCACAAAAAGTATTAAAAGAATTGCCTTATTTTCACATGTTTCATGGTTATGTTCACTATATTTTTCCTTACAAAATACACACATAGAATGGAAATACATGAAAGGGGAGATAGAGATTGATATTGGTTCAATCAAATAATAGACAAGATATTCCCAAAAAAATATGCAAGTAATAATAACACATATGGACTAGCTANCACAACTAAATTTTTTTATTCCTTGTTGTACACAGTTCAATTATTCACTTCAGTTTAATTCAGCAGTCTCCCACCCAAATGGTACCTTGACTTGGCAATGATGGTGATGGTGCTTTCTCAAGATCCTTCCCATCATCCACTTCTGAAGGTCTATCTTTTATATNTTCAGCCACAGCTTCCTGTTCGAGAAACTCTTTGGAATACAGAACTGGTGCATTCGAATCGCGACTTTTGTGCGTTGAACCTTCATCTACTGTTGATGATGTTAAATCCTCCATGGTTTCACTTTCTACATCTCTTAACTCTTCATCCACTGAAACCTTGGTGGGACTGCTTTGTCCAGATGGGACTCTTGACAGGTCATCTCTTTCTAACTCACCATCATCATCCTGCTCCACATCTACTTCCTCAGATTCAGAATCATCCTCTTCATCATCATCATCATCATCCTCTTCTTCAGATTCAGAACTAGATTCATACTCTGAGGACTCATCGCTTTCATCAGAAGAGTCTCCTTCCACTTTAGATGAGGTCATACTGGTTGCATCTTTTACAGAGGAGAAAAATAAAATAAAAATAATGATTCTTACTCTGCCAGAAACATCTATTACATTATATTGATTTAGCACAATAATCAAACAGACATATATGTCTATTAATCCAATAGTGTCATTAGCTTTGTCACAAAGCAACCGCATTTTTATGGCACAAATTGCCTTTTTATACATTTGTGTATACATTTATCTAATTATCTGGCTGATCATCAGTCAGGATTTTATTTGTGACAAAAAACATGTCAGATCTTATAATTATTTGGTTGCATAAACTTTCTAAATTTCATAAACACTGATGGTACGAAATCAGACAAATAGGGTAGTGTTTAAGCAAGTAAGCCCGTCTGCCAGACTTTTCTCCTATGTGGAACATAGGAGATATCTGTACAGTGTGTATAGTGTCAATTTTTTTCTGTAAATGGTTATCTTAACTCTGTTAAATTGATATAGTGTACACCTGAACATCCTTATGTGACATCAGGGTAATCTCATATGACTGTGAAGTGTATATCCATGCAAGTGTTTTAAGCTAGTTATATTTTAACCAGCAAATGCTTACCATCATCTGAGTCCTGCCCCTCTTCCTTCTCGCTGGAATCATCATCATCCTCATCATCCTGAATGTAATGTCCCTTAAAACATTAATTGAAGAAAAAAAAANCAACTTATTACTTTCATTTATAAAATACATACATCAAAAAGCAAAACAAATGGAATGGAGAGTCAGGAAAATAAAAAGTGATCTACATTATGTTGTGAAATGGTTGTCGTCCAGTCAGCTTATAAACATAAGTCTAGGTTACCATAGCTTTACTGTAAACACTGGGAGAAAAATTAAACATAATAAAACATACTTTACTAGGCAAGGATTCAACTGAATGATCTTCTTGTTCATCTTCTTTCTCAGATGTTATGTCCTCCTTATCAGAGAGCTCTTCTCCCTCACTTTCAACTTCCTCCTCCCCTTCACTGTCCAAGGGCCTGGCCGGCCTCCTACGCACATTAACGGAGTCAGAGTCCTTCTTTGCTAGATCCGATATTGTATCCAGTACATCTCTTTCTCGTTCACACTCTGAAATGTGAAATAATGAATTTAACATATCTGTATTGTCATCACACTGCAATATTCAAAGGAGCAGAATAAGATACAATGAGAAGGGATACAACTAACCAGCTACATTACATAAATCAATATAAATATCACACTACTTAGTTAGAAAATTAGAGTTTGTTTGGTTGCTAGCAAACCTTCATCTTCCTCATCCACAGAAGGCGAAGGACGAATCCTCTTCTGATCTCCAACCAGCGCAGCTTCAGGTGGTTCCTTCCTCTTCACCTTTATGAGAAAACAAGAAGTTGACCAAATGCTTTTCACCAACGCAGAGAACACAAAATATACTGCTCCTATTGTGGAAATATGTACTTCAATGTTTTTCTATATATAACATTAAAATAAGCACGCTTATTTGCAGCATGCTTGCTGCTGCACAACTATTCCTATAGCATTTCAGTGAGTATTTCCTTAAAGCCTCTACAATATCATTGCATGCTTTCATATTCGGATACTTCCTTTGAAAAATCCATTTATATTGTGGTCTAAAAAGACAAAGGGGTATATTTACTAAGTGGCGCGATTGCAGTGAGATTGGAAAGTGGGGATGTTGCCCATAGCAACCAATGTTACACACTGGAGAATGAACTCAAATCTGATTGGTTAACATCTCCACTTTTCAATCAACCTCACTGCAATCTCGNCGCTTAGTAAATATACCCCCAAGCATCTATTGCAGCAACAGTTTACAACCCATTGTTTAAAGGTTNAATCATATCACCCCATATATTGATAGTAATATAGATATAAATAACAGGAGTGTAACTGCAATGTTCTAGATAGACAATGTAATATATTTAGTAAAGTTTGTTTTAGAAAGGAAAGAAGAGATGCTTCACACAGCAGTACATGAGATACTAGTCATGCCTTACTATAGCTGAAATCTTACTGGTAGCTATGTAAAACACATTAGGCTCTGTTCACACTATGTCCGTTCATCAGTTTAA
>JABWIB010007390.1:18551-30433 GCA_016617825.1 Platyplectrum ornatum
AAATATAAAAAAAGCATACGATAACCATTCTTTATCCTTACATTTCAAAGAGACCCATAAATGCTCACAAACCGGTATAAAAAACTTTTTAGGGATAGATAAAATAGAGGCCAACTGGCGTAATAAAGAAATGGAAACCAGATGGGCAAAAAAATAAATGGAGCATATCTATATCCACAATACCCTTGAACCCGNTGGTCTAAANAAAGATTTCGAAATTAAATGGTTCTTATGAAAGAGAAGTTTTAAAAGGTTTTAAAAGATTTTTGGNTACTCACCATTGCGGTCAGCCCCTTATACTTTACTTTATAGAATTTCTGTTACATTTGTGATACAAATTTTGACCAATGCCTTATATTTATATCTATATAATCTCTGTTATATTTGTGATACAAATTTTAATCAATGCTGTTATGTGTAATATTAAGTATCCNTTTTAAGATGAGACATTACTAGCACTAGGACCCTGGGAAAGAAGGGAAGGTGACTATCATTAGGACCCTGTGGAACGCTGAAAAAAAGGAAACTTGTTTAATATAATCTTCTTGGGAAACAGAAAAACCTATAAGTAAAAAATAGAAGAAAATTCTAACATATAGATCTTTGTGTATAGAAAGATCCGGTCCGTTTTAAATGTATAAAATCTTTTTCCATTTATTTATTACTACTATGATCGTATTTCTGAATATAGTTATAAGATGATAATTTATAAAAATACAGTTCCGCGGTTCATTATTCCGTTTATTACTTTGTATATAAAAAGAGATTTNAATTTTTTTGAACCAGTTTGGTAGCAGGTAAAAACAAAGAGTTAATGGAAGGTCCAATTGAACGGACTCTATATAAAGCGCACTATGATGACATCCCCCGTTAATCGCCCTGACTAAGGCTCAGTGAGAGCTGAAACGCGTAGGTGCTATAAAGACGGGGATTTAAAGACTTGAATTGTTTACTGCACAGAGCACAAGCCACTTTATCCTGGATACTTGAAGTAAAGGAATAACACTGGTACCCTTGGAACAACTTATTCCTCCTTTACAAACAACGGAGTATCCGGTAAGAGCTTTGCTCTTAATCAATGACTGTTTGTACAAATTTTTATGGTTTTAAAAGTTTTTTCTGACATTTTAATTTGGATATGAAATAAAAATGTTTTATAAGAAGCTTATATTCTCTCTACTCTAAGACAAACACAGCGCTACTTTTAGTTTGGAATCTTTTGTATTACTATTGACTTAAGTGATCTGGGCAAATCACTTTTCAACTTAGTGGCTGCAGTGGTCTTTAAATTGGAGCGCTCAGTTCGTTTTTTTTCCTTTGCTAATCAAGGAAAATTTTGCAGTTTCATGGGTCATAAGGTGAGAGCTTTAGAGAATTGTGAGGAGACATCATTATCATTTATCAACTTATAACATCATAAATCCTATACCATAGATATTACATTACATTACATGCCCTGCTGTTATTTGTTGGGTATCAGTGGACTTTTTCAGCTAACAAAGGAAACTGATTCTATTAAATACCTGGAAACATTTGTAAAAGTAAAATAGTACATTGTACCCATATACTCTGGGATATTTTGATTATGTATCATTTTAATAAACTTAATTTATCACCTAATGTCATTAACAGTAATATTTGACTTTTCACCCACAACTTTACTTACTTTTGCCCCACAAATTTGATATATGTATGCGTGTTTAACATGTCAAATGCATGTATGCATGTAAATTTTTCAAGTGTTTATAGCTTGCTTAAAAAATTTCTGTAACAATCTTCAGCTGCAATATTGTATAATGCTGCAATAATATGCTGTAATTACTCTTTAACTATATGGCTCCATATTAAATTATGAATGGGATTCATATCTCTGACCGCAATGGTGAGAACCCAAAAATCTTTTAAAACCTTTCAAAACTTCTCTTTCATAAGAACCATTTAATCTCGAAATCTTTGTTTAGACCATCGGGTTCAAGGGTATTGTGGATATAGATATGCTCCATTTCTTTTTTTGCCAATCTGGTTTCCTTTTCTTTATTGCGCCAGATGGCCTCTATTTTATCTATCCCTAAAAATCAGTACAAGTTTTTTTTGCAGGAATCTTTCCATTGTTGATCAGAAATATTAGGAGCTCCCTAATTANTTTTTTAAGCAATTCTGCAGAATTATTGGACAGAACACACTGAAACTCTTGTTGATCATGTGATTTACACAACAATAATTCTGGTGTGTACCCTACTTTAGGAGAATTTTAAAATATAGTCTGAGGCTAGTTGAATGACAGAACTCCAGAAGGGACAAAGTGCAGGACATGATCACCTTTGGGTTTATGCTGNATTAAACACACCAATAATTATGAATATAGATGGTGGGGATAAGTAGGTACTGATTTATACCCTAGCCTAAAGATATTTATAGAGGGTGAGTTTTTATGAAGGGTTGAATATCCTAGTCCTAAATGATGCAACATACTAGTCATAAAAAGCCAGTCCACTCCATGAAAAGTATTCTCAGCAGCCTCTCCTCAAAATATACAATACATGCCTAAAATATCATGTTCCCAGTCCTGATCTGTTTCACTGCATGTGGCTGTGTCAACCTATCCAAGTCTTTGGAACTGACATGGCAGCCTATGGTAGCAATCTCCTAGGCAATTGTTATACCCCTTGCATTAATCGGTTGTGTTTGGGCATCTTGCAGGCCATAAAGAAGTGCTTAATGCTAAATGCTTTCAGGAAGAAAGAAATCTTACAGTACTTGACCTCTAATAGAAAACCTACTAACTGGAGTTTGTGTCACCTCAACTCTTATTTTCCTATTTCAAACTAGAAAATGGCAGCTAGAATATGATTGGTTCCTTTTTCGCATTTAGTAAATCTACCCGCAGGTCTGTTTTAGTGCTGGGGCTCTTGCATAATTAGCGATAGAGGTAAAAGTCAAGCACTCTGACACGTGGATCATGTCTAGAAGCTTAAAAAAAAAGCTTGCCTGGTCAGAATATAACATATGGCCATAGGGGGTTAAGTTGGATTGGCATCAATAATATGTTAAATGAGAATAAGATAGATCTACAACTGAGACAATGATTTAGATCCTTCACNGTTTTCTCTGGAGAATCTATTGCTGCTCCAACTTGAAGAAAGCCCACCTGCACCAGATAATTGTCTATTTCCTGTGCTTTCTGCATGGAGGAGGCTGAGAGGAGATTTTACAAAATCTTAGGCTTAGGGCAATGGGGCCAGTTTGCTTTCTTATCCTTTATTTTGGGTACTTAGGTAAAGGATTGTTGGACCTGTANGCTATGCACCTAAGGTTTAATGGGCTTGTTGCCCCAGTGGAAATATTTAAAACCATTTTCCCATGAAAGGCTGATTTAGTGCCATTGCTAAGCACCTTTGTAAACAGGCTTTAGATTCTAGCTTTATGTAGGTCAATCAAAGTGGCTGGGTATAGTGACACTTTATGGCTGGTCTTGTNGACCTTGTGGCTCCCAGAGTGTGATACAGCAGTACAGAAGTCTTGATATAATCTGTGATATATATGAATAAGTTCATTACAACTGGGTGTGTGGCAAACCAAGACATCTGGCCAATCTTTGGGGTAGGAGACAAAGTGTTCATAACTAAGGAATATACTGTATTGTCTAACCTGGAGTAGGCAACCCAGGTTGATAAGAGGAGTGGTCCTTGGTTTCTGCATGTAGGGAGCGTCAACATTCAGAAGAGAAAATGTCATAGGAAGAGGTGTTTTGGCAGACTAGTTGTCTGTGACGAAGGAATAGATTGTCTAACCTCTTGAGTTGGCAAACCGAAGTAATAGGAGGAGTATTCCTTGGTTTTTGGATGTAGGGCCCTACAAGTGTCAGAAAGCTGGTGCTCATAAAGCAAGTATCTTTCCTCCTGGTGTTTTAGGCCCTTGTGGGTAGAGTGGTTAAATTTAAGCCTAGTTTAATGTGCTAGCTCAATTCTCCCCCAAAGATGAAGGGCTGTCAGTGCTGTCATTCAGTCCCTTTTGGAGTGCTTTCATTCATGTCCATTTAATTCAGAGCTGAGCAAAGACAGGGCCATATGCCCCTCATCCCTGCACTTGTCTTAGTGGCGNAGAGGCTCCNCCTGCTGTAGCCGGAGCCTCTGCAAATGTAAGCTTGCAGCGTATGCAACTACTTCCGGCTTTTATGAAACGTGGAAAAGCGCACCGAACCGAGAACCGACTGGTGCTTTCTTAGTGCATGCCATGGTATCAATGACTGACGCACCGGAGGTGCTCTAATATCGGAGCTAACATCTGGCATGTGTCTTAAAGTGATAGAAGGCATGGGTATAAGGCTATAAGTCTCCTCAGCCCTCGATGTTGCTCCTGGATGCACCCATGAAGCCTAGTTCCTGGCCAAGCCAGCTATGGGGTGCCAGGAATTACTACGGGTGCTACAGCCATTTGTTTGCAGCTCACTATTACCTATAATAAGTAATATGACAGCTGTATTTGTTCATTCAAAAAATAACTGGATCAATCAAATAATTTCCTCAATTGTAGGACATTTTCTTCATTAAAATACACATGCTTCTGTCAATTAGTGTGCAAACCCTGAGAAAGGTAATATTATCCATGTAGAAAAATAATGTAAAATAAGCTTGGAATATTCAGCTGTAAATATATATTCAGAACTAAAGAAAGCATTTAAAAATCTAGACAGTTTCCCAAAAAGCAGACTTAAGACAGGAAATAATGGTGGATGAATAAATTCTAGTAGACAAAAAAACATGTTTTTCGTTTTTCTAGTTTCTTTCTTTCCATTACACAGGCTGGTAAACCCCATGTCTATATTCAGATGTGATTGAGACTGGAGCCTTTTAATCCCGTTGTACTTCATTCACGTATGTTTTGAATTACAGGTGACTGCAGGCCAAGTGCTGGAGTCATCTCTCATTACCCTTTAGAACAAGCTTTGAAAACTTAAATGCCATGCATTTCAATGAATTTTAGAAATTAAAAAAAAATATATTTGTTATTTGGAAAAAAAAACACATTTCTGATCATAGTCTGGCTTGTGCATCACTAGAAGTCCAGTAAAATCTGCCTAATTTGCCTACCCATATCTTCTGATTTGAANAGGGCTGATCAGAAGAAATTATATTCAATGAAATGTAATATTGATTAATCAAGATCAAGAAAACCACACAGTAACAAATGGTAGCATGCATGTATTATTTTTAAATATGCTAGATAATGCAGGTAGTAGTGTCACTACACAGTAGTGTAGGGTCCTCTTATGCACATTGTCAAAATGTATGCAGATTCTAAATTTTATACTCCTTGCAAGAACACATGGTCCTTGGCAGTCAGCATTTAGTTGACGTTATTTATTTATTACTTCACATACTGATAACTTCTTAATAAAGAATGATTGACTGCCAGGGAAATATGCTACAACATATATTCACTTCTCAGTGAGTTTATTTTTAACTGCATGTCCCATATCTTGTTTTGCACTTATTAAGTTCCTTTTCAGTATGTGAAATTGTGTTTAATGCTTCACTGCAACCAAGAACTATGTATGTAGCCCTATTATATAAGACACTGATTCTGTATCTGTGAAATATTTATATTACCTGTTATATGTGGCTTAACCTCTTGTATACATTCAAAAATACATTCTTAGATATGGGTTTCATTACTAAACACATAAAAAATGTATTATATNACAAATAAGGTCTGCTGAGTAATGCAGAATGTAATAAAAACAAAGAATCAAGCTCACTGGTAATGGCTGTGGATGCAGCTAGAATGATGGGGTATTTACATACATTTCATTAAATAGATTCTGCATGGAGTGCAGGATCAAACAACTCCAAGTTCCATGTAAATTCAGTCTTCTCAGGTAGCACTGAACAGGGAACTAATGTCTAGCAGAGTGCACACTGGCAACATAGATGGCCCACGCCAGTGGAACTGACTGCATCACTGAAATGTATTTATGTATTGTTAAAAACCTTACTATAAACATTTTTATACATCTGAATTATGAATTATGTTGACTAGATTTAAAACTATTTATTATGAAGATTTCAGAACTTTGATTCTTGATAAAGCTAAAAACAACAAACCATAACAAATCCATGTACCTAAATTATGTGGCTATTTAACCATATAGACCCCTCCAGTCAGTTCAGCCACATTATATTTATTAGGTCATGGGTATAAGTAGACAGTAAGGTAATCTCGNCATTTAACTGTGGGAGAAACAAAATTGTTATTCATAAAATAATCTGTAACAGGCCATCCCTGAGTTTTTGTTTTTACAGCTTATTTACTTCATTCAACATTGGCTGGCATAATTGTCCTTGCTTTTTACACTTTGTCTATAAACGAACAGTCTTCCAAAATTTAGAAGCTACAAATAATTAAGTAGGTAAACTGTGCTGCCCTTACCTTGTGGGAGACTTAGGGTTTATCTCCTAGAGCTTACGATTGGTGGGTGGAAAACCNTGTTAGTAGGTTCACAGAAGATTCCACATCTTATAGAGTAGTGCTAGTTCTGCATTACTCCCATCTATCCTCTCTTCATAACTAAATACATATACACGTACCCTCACAGCTCCAATTGCTAATAATTCAGCTCAATATGGACATACTAGCTAATTTTTGTACCTCTGTGTCTTTTTCACTTTTAATAGTTTGTGGAGCATATACTCATTACAAGTAAAATCTTCTAGGACCCTTAACTAAACTGCAGAGTGAAAAAGGGGAGTTCTTGACCATAACAGAATCTCCACTTTGTCATTCTGCAGTTTAGTGAATAAGGGCCTAGGTGCCTTTTGAGAANATCAGAGTTGCCGACTCTCCCAGAATGTCCAGGAGACCCCTGAATTTNGGATTTCACATAAAGTACTGCTTCAGCCCTGATCAGTACTGTAGTGGGTATAGCTTGATTATGTCAAACTGAATCCATCAATAGCAATTGTGTGCAGTTTGCCGTTTAGAAGCAGAGCTTCAGGCATGATTTGCATAAATGACCATGCTGTCGGCTTCTGGTTTNTCTGAGAGGGAGAAGTCACCAAACGTGAAGAATATTTGTGCAGTAGAAGCAGTCTAATTCAGTTCTCTATACAGTAGAAGGTCCAAGGTAAGTTTACTCTTTAATTCCCTCCTATATATGATGTTAGATATGATGTAAGCATATGCTGCAGAACTCCAAAACATTGTGTTTCCTCCTTGTCACAGGCAAGTGCCATGAAAACGTAACCGCAATTATCAATGAAATAATTTATAAATTGTGATATTCACTTGTATGTGCAGTTTGAAAGACAATCTGCATTCTAATTCAAGCACAAGGAAGTTAAGTAACAATACAGAATCTGGATATAGTCCCTTTAACTGTACATATAAAAAGTAAGGGGATTTAACATACTCCTTACATCATTCAGTCATAGTGCTTATGAAACAACAATCAACAAAATGTAAACATTATAATTAAATGACCTTGGTCAGCCCTGTTCTGTAGACAGCAACAGCAAAAACATCCCCGTAAAAGAAATGGCTTGGCCTTTAGAGCATACTGTATGTCATATAAATTAAAATATTTTAGTAATGGCACAAGGCAGGAATGTGTTTGTTCATGTATTTCTGAAGTCAGCAAATGCTGTAAACAAGTAAAAAAACAAACTATAATTTAATGCAACTGCAATCAGTGTTAGCAATTAGATGGGTGAAAGTTTGGCAAAACTTTTGTTTCAGAATGTTTAATGAGTGTTGTCTGACTTTTAATGAGCAAAGATTCTATCCAACTCATTAGTATGCAAAGCTGCTACCACTTTATTTGCACTATTGTCAGCAATTTGGCAACAACTGAAAAAGCTAAAATAAATAAATTAAAACACGGCTCTAGTATATTTTAAGGTTCATACCACATACAGTAATCTAGAAATAAGGGCCAATAATATGCTGTACTCAATGCCCATAACTTTAATTATAAACCTATGAATCTATATAAACCTCTGCAGGCTTCTTAGCCATTAATAATAATATAAGACCAGCTTCAAACAAATATCCTCTGCATCCAGGCATCTGTGTGAGTGCTCTTTAAACATTACTCTTGAGAATGATATCTCAAAAATGTGTACTAAACAGTAATACAGAACACCCAGAAATAAAGGCGCTCGCTCCACTCTAATGGATCAAATATAGGAATAGAAATAAAAAAAAATTAAAAACAGGGACCCTGCATACAGTCACTCACAGAGTCCAGAATATACAGAATATCAACAGAAGGTTCAAAGTCGAAATGTTATTCTGTCACAGGAGTCCGCCCACTTAATCCAAACCAGCAGTTTATCGGTGATCAAAATAAATAGAATAAAAAATTGACATAAATGAAGCTAAAATCAAATAAATCCTAAGGTGTCATGATCNAGCTGCTGAGCAGACCTCTTACATCTAAATTTCCTCACCCTTAACGTACGGTGATCCTGTCTATATTGCAGCACACTTACTTGTCCTATTATCAATGCGGACAACACCGTGCCGGCAATACAGTAATAGTATTAATAGTGCAGATGTAATCCAGACCAACGATTTTCCAATGAAATTGGGAATTGTGAAAAGCTAACATAAATCAAATTGCAAAACCTCACTTAACATAACTGGGTCACTAAGCAAATCTAGTGCAGCTGATCTTTGTTATCCTAAACTTGCAGTAATCCTGTCATAGTATCAACACCCTGACTTATAGTGTAAACAGTGCAGCCAAAGTGTAATATAGTTACCGTAATGAGATTTCAAAAGCAGACACACAAATCTATAAAAATCCAAATAGGTTGTATGGGGGGATACAGTAGTCTGATACAGCAATACAGAGTCAAAATATGATGATTCCATAACTTCATCAGTTAGATCTTTGTTCGCAGTAACCCCTTCATTATTCCAACATACTGGCTTATTACGTAGACAGTGGAAAAGTGTGACTTAAGTTGTGGTATTTAGAGCAACTGCCAAATATTAATGTATCAAATCAGATCCATAAATGTATCTGAAACTGAACAAGTCATAAAACAGAACCGTAAGGTATAACAATGCATAATCTTACAATGATTATCCTGAAACTCTCTTAACCCTTAGGGTTCTTCATCAATTAGCATATAAGTGATTCCTAGTATTCTTCCCAAAATATGAGTGATTCCTACTATTCTTCCATATTCTTCCCCTATTGGATATAACCCAAACCCCTCATCATAATGCACCACTTTAACATCAAAGTATTCACATCAGTGTAACGTGATCCCCCAATACTCATAAGTGTGAGTGAACTTTTCAATAATAAGCAATCCAATCAAACCTACAATTAAATGAATCAAATTAGTGAAAATATGCCTAAAGTGCACTCGCGTTGTAGAAAAGGTTCATTATCAATCCTACAAGCTNCTGTGATTAGTAAAGTACAACCTCCTTATAGTGCCCACTATTCACTATTAAGAGGTGATCCTATGTCCTCTCACTGTAGGGGAGTGAAACAGTGACAAATCAATCACGTGAACAGGAATGCATACTTCCACCGCTAACCTAAATACTATTACTAACATTACATTACATTCTGTCACTGCAAACTTGTTTGTGGACCACCAACTACAGCCAATGATGACATTTATAAAATCTTTTTTGAAAGATACAGGGGATATACTAAGAAATATTGCAAAATAGGAGTGGGATAGGAACTATTTATTGGTTACAGCGGACGTGAGTTTGTTGTACACAATAATAGACCACGAGAAAGGAATAAGAAGTCCTTTATATTAGATGCCATCCAGTTTATACTGTCAAACAATTATTTTTGGTATGGATGGAACTTTTTCAGAAATTTTTATGTCTTGGTGGGAAGAACACTGGATAGAAGATTATCCAAAGATCAGATAGCTTTCTATTATCGTTACTTTGATGATATTGTCTTTGCATGGAAGGGTACCTGGGAATCACTAGATGTCTTCTGTCANTATTTGAACACTAACGATGATGACATCCAATTGACATTTAATATCAGTGGTGAAAAAGTTGAGTTCCTTTACTTGACCATTATGAATGAAAGAGATTAGTTAGAGACCAAGATCACAAGCACAAATCATTCTAGATGGCTGAACACTGTGCCGTACAGTCAGTCTTAAGACTCAAACGAAATTGCTCTAGGGAGGAGGATTTCAAGAGAAGAGATGAATGCACAATTTATAAATAAAAGAATACAATATGAATGATATTACAAAGCCATGAGAAAAGCAGAGGAGAAAAAGAAACACTACTGCGAGAAAGAAAATAGGGATCTAAGAGAAAAAGTAGGGTGTGTGGAAGCATTGGCACCTCCCACAGTAAGACCCAGATCTGAAAAGTGTCATACGGGGAAGACCGAATGTGATCTACCCGCGAGCCAATAATGTAAAGAACTACTTAGTAAGGAGTGCACGGGAAGAACCAAAGGCAGGTAGAATCCCAAGTCAAGGATTCCAAAGATGTGGGAATTGCCTGGTTTGTAGCAGGATAAAATCAATGAATAATAAGATTATGAAAGATAAAGTACAATTTAATATTAAAGACTTCATTACCTGTGACACAAAGGGATGTGTATACCTACTTGAATTCAGTGGTTCCTTTGTATACATAGGTAGAAATACTAGAAATTTAAAAGAGAGGTAGGGTGAACATCTCAGGAAAAGAGGTGCATAATTGTGATAGCACATATATTAAGGGGGCTCAACTGTGCTTTCGAGCTAAAGTGGTTTCTGCAATGAAGATAACAATTTCCATCACTTTATATAATACTAAAAATATGATTTTAGAGTGAGAGGAAGAACTGTACATAGGATCACGTCTTAATATGGATGTTGGTTTGAATAGTAGGCCCTATAAGGAGGTTGTACTTTACACGGCAGAGTGTAGGATTGATACTGACTTTTTTATAATGCGAGTGCACTTTAGGTATATTTTCACTAATTTGATTACAGTTTTCATAGTAGGTTTGATTGGATTGCTTATTATTGAAAAGTTTTCTCACACTTATGAGTATTGGGCAATCACGTTACACTGAATACCTTGATGTTGTGCATTATGATGGGGGTTTTGGGTTATATCCAATTAATTCCCAATATTGGAAGAATATTAAAGAATAGTAAGAATCACTTATATTCTAAATGATGAAGAACCCTAAGGGTTAAGGGAGTTTCAGGATAATCATTGTAAAATTATGCACTGTTATACCGTACCGTTCTCTTTTATGGCTTGTTCAGATTCAGTTACATTTATGGATCTGATTTGATACATTCATATTTGGCAGTCGTTCTAAATCGCACCACTTAAATATCACACTTTGTTCCCACTTTCTGCATAATAAGCCAGTATGTTGAAATAATGAAGGGGTTGTTGCGAACAAAGATCTAACTAATGAGGTACCCTAAACGTTAATAGTGTTATGGGGTCATCATCTTTTGACTCTGTATTGCTGTATCGGACTATTATATCCCCCCCCATACAACCTATTTGGATTTTTATATCGAGGTTGTTTTAAATCTCGCCAACTTTATTTTTCTGCACTGTTTACACAATGAGTCAGGGTGTAGATACTATGGCGGGATTACTATGATGGGATTNCTGCAAGTTAAGGATAACAAAGGTCAACTGCACTAGATTTGCTTAGTGCCCCAATTATGTTAAGTAGGGTAAGCATTTTAACCCCTTTAAGACGCAGCCTATTTGGTCCCTAAAGACACAGCCCTATTTTACACATCTGACATGTTACACTTTATGTGGTAATAACTTTTTAATGCTTTAATGTATCCAACTGATTCTGAGATTGTTTTTTCGTGACATATTGTACTTTAAGTTAGTGGTAAATTTTGGTTCATACA